>JAQZBX010000092.1:55030-152565 GCA_029593785.1 Cabassous unicinctus | reverse complement strand
TTTCAGAGACAGTTCTCCAGCCTTCTCTGGCAGCCCCCTCCCTTTTCCCAGCTGGGAAATATTTCCTCTCCCCTCTGAATCCTCGACAATCAGTCCCTGTTAGTAGAGGAGGAGATTGGGAGATTTGAATATCTTTAACCCCTTGCAGGCTCCAAGGCAAACAATGGCGCAGCCCCACCCAGCCTGGACTGGCTCTCGGACAGGGCAGACCAAACCTGGGAGTCAAAAGCAGGGTGTCAGCCCCAGGCTCTCTCTCCCCTCTCCTGTGGAGTCCTCAACAATTAGTCCAGGCTATAAGAGAGGGAGATTGGGAGGGTCGAATTTCTCCAGTCCTTCCTTGGCTCCCAGGGCAAACTGCCGTGTGGAGTTGCCGTCAAAATTTATAAAAGTGTATCGTCCAAAATGTAAACCATATGTAAATCATTGACCATGGTTAGTAGCAATGTTTCAATATTTGCACATCAATTGTAACAAATGTACCATCCACATGCAAACTTATTAATAGGGGAAAGGGGAGAAGGGGGAGGATGGTGAGTATATGGGAATCCCTATATTCTACACATGACTTTTCTGTAACCTAAGTCTTCTTTGAAGGCAAAATAAAAAAAAATAAGGCATGGGGAAAAAACAGAAAAAAATGTCACCGTACACACAAGACAACACATCTTACATTGATGAAAAACATAATGTCAAAAAATTTTTTTAATTTTTAAAATTTTATATTCTTTTATTATTCAAAATTTTTAAAGTTTTTGTATTTTATTTGTTATTTTTAAAACTATCAGTATTATTTCATTTTCTTATTAATTGTGTTTGATTATTTCGTTGGCTTCATTCTTGAAGAAGTTTTGGATCACAGAAGGGTTACAACTGGGGCAGGAGAGGATCATTGGTGTGGGGTGTGAATGATGGGAGATGCATGGGAGGAAGTTTACCTGGGGCATACCTATAAGGCATATAAATGTGTTCAAGTATTCATGGGGCATTGTCACGGTGGTTGGGGTTTCACACAATAACCAAAAGAATATCAAATTCTCATCTTGGGAAGCTCTGCCACATTCTCTAATGGAACAGAAAGAATACCCTGAGTACAGAGGCAGTGACTAGTGAAGGAAGATGGACCTTTGAAGGACCCTTGATATTGATGACTGTGCTTTTGAACATTTAGTTATGAAATAGAAACTTAGCCTAGTATTATAGGGTACCTAAGAGTTACCTCCTGAGAGCCTCCTTGATGCTTAAATGTGGCCTCTCTCTAAGCCAAACTCAGCATATAAATGCATTACCTACCCACTGGCATGGGACATGACTCCTGAGAATGAGCTTCCCTGGTGCCAAGGGATTACTACCAAGAACCAAACAACAATGCAACTGGAAAAAAACCTTGACCAAAAGGGGGAAATGGTAAACACAAATGAGTTTAAATGGCTAAGAGACTTCAAAGTGAGTTGGGAGGTCATCTCAAAGGTTACACGTATGCACTTCTCAGCAGGATATCACTGACTGCCAAAGTAAATATTGTAAATATTGCCTGAAATAGCAGGGCTCCTGAGGGCTCTGGAGACATCCAGACACTATAGGCAGGGAAGACAGCTCAGGCTTAGTTTGGTGCCCTGCCAGTGGGCCCTACTTTGGAATTTATGTCCCCCAATGTGACAGAGTTGGACTCAGTTGTGGTTTCCCTACACATGGCTCTTCTGCCCCTTCTATTTGAAACTATATTTAGTACAACAGTTGATAGGGGTATGTCCAAGAGATTTAAATCTCTGGGCTGTCCATGTGCAGGTTAGGCCCTGAATCTCAACAGAGTTGGAATACCTACTCTCTAATTCATTGGACTCACCTAGGAAAACTAACATGGATATAATGATGGACAATGACCATCCCAAGAAACAAAAGAGTCTGCAACTGCAAGCAAGATAGTCCCATCCATCTGCCCCATGGGAGCTAAGCCACCTTTCAATTGGAGGTGGGGTAGAAATCACCATCCTAGAATCCTAAGGATTAGGGAATGAATGATGAACTAGAGAAGACTTACTGTTATTCTACTATAGACTTACTGTGACTCTAGCATTGGAAGAACTTTTGTCATTGATGTGAAGGCAGTCACCACTGGAGGTTCTAGGGGGAGGAAGAGGGAAAAATAGGTGTGAATAGGGCCATTTTCAGGACTTGGGAATCATCCTGAATGACATTGCAAAGATACAGGCCATTGTATATCTTGTCATAATTTACAAGAGAGAGTAAATTATGCAGAGGGTAAACTACAATGTAAACTATAATCCATGCTTAGTGGCAATGCTCCAAAATGTGTTCATCAATTGTAACAAATGTACCACACTAATGAAGGAAGTTGTTAATGTGTAAAAGTGTGGGAGGGGTAGGGAGTGGGTCATATGGGAATCCTCTATATTTTTTATGTAATCTAACTACCTTTTAAAAAAATTAAAAAGTATGTTTTTTAAAAAAAGTATATACAGGGAGCAGATGTGGCTGGGTGGTTGAGTGCCTGCCTCCCACATTGGAGGTCCCGGGTTCAGTTCCTGGTGCCTCTTGAGAAAATAAAGACAAACAACAAGCAAAACAAACAAAAAATCCAACTCAGGGAAGCCAATGTGGCTCAGTGGCTGAGCACCGGCTTCCCACATACAATGTCCTGAGTTCAATCCCTGGCCCCTGTACCTAAAAAAAAAAAAAGTATATACAAAAAAATATTTGCACACCTCATTCTTAATAGTGAAATAATGAGAAACTCTCTTCCTGAAGTTGAGTAAGAGACAAAGATGTCTGATCTCACATCGTCTTCTAATCAACATTGTTACTGTAATTCTAGCCAGTAAACAGGTAGTGAAATAAGGCAATACATGCAAAAACAGGCATAGTTGATTGAGAACAAAGAAATGAATCTATTTGCATGCAATATGATTTATATATAGACAATCCAAAAAATAACTATAAATAAAGTTAGAATTAAATGTTTGCTAAATATAAAATCAGCATATAAAATTAATTATCTTGCTCTCTTCTATCAACCACATTTAGAAATCCTAATGGAAAATGGTGACAATTTCAATAGATAATGCTTGATCAATTGTATATCTTAGGGAAAAAGTGAATCTTGACCATACCTTAAACCAAATAAAAAATTAATTCTAGAATTTTCATAGACCAAAATATAAAAAATAAAATAAGAAAACATGGGAAAATATCCTCATGACCTTGGGCTTGGCAGGGTCACTAAATTGATTACTAATAAATGAAAAGATTGATAAATTGGACTTCATTAAAATTAAGAACATTCTCTTATCAAATTACACCATTAAACAACCAAAAGGGCAAGTTACAGGATATAAGAAAATATTTACAAAGAATATATGTGATTAAGGAGTTATACTAAGATTATACTAAGACCTTGCATAAATAAATAAAAAGAAAACAGAAAATTGAAAATAATTTTTCAAAGGTCTTACAAAAGTCACTTCAACAATGTGTTTTATATACTTACAAAAGATAAAAAACAGTAAGTATATGACAATGTGTTCAACATACTTGATTCATCAGAAAAGTGAAAATTAAAATCCCATTAGCTACAACTACATCCCTTATAGAGTGGATGAAATAGAAGCAGAACAGTACAAACCTTGCAATAACATGTTATCATAAATGAGGAATAGCTTTGACTTTCATACATTCTTGAAGAGAATGTAAATTGGTATAGTCATTTTGGAAAACTGGCAGTACCTATTAAAACTAAATATATTCTTACATAGTAACCCATTGTATTAGTCAGCCAAAGGGGTGCTTATGCAAAATACCAGAAATCCATTGGCTTTTATAAAGGGTATTTATTTGGGGAAGAAGCTTACAGTTACCAGGCCATAAAGCATAAGTTACTTCCCTCACCAAAGTCTGTTGCCATGGGTTGGAGCAAGATGGCTGCCAACATCTACACAGCTTCAGCCTCCCTCTTCCTCTTAAGGCTCCGTGGTCCCAGCTTCTTCCAATATCAGCTGTAGGCTGGGATAAGTCTCATCCCTCTCCCAGGGCTGGTTCATCTCTGGGCTTAGCTGCTCTGCTCTCTCCACAAGATAAACTATAGACTATCAGGCACTCTCCCTTTCCGGGGCCTCTGTTGTGTCTATGGAGCCATCCCTGTTCCTCTGTGTTCTTCTCCTGTGTGCTTAATTCCCGGGGTTCCAGCATCCAAAACTTCAACCTCCGTCCTCTGATGTGCAGTTTCTCTGTGAGTACCCTCCCACCAAGGGAACGGGGATGCAATGTCCTACTGACATGGACCCACCAAAGCCTTAATCATAATTTAATCAAGCAAAAGTGAAACCTCTGAAGTTAATACAATCTCATATGCCCAGAGGAACAGACTAGTTTACAAACATACTCTAATATCTATTTTTGGAATTCATAAACAATATCAAACTGCTACACCCATCCATCGCTTTTCTTCAAATATAGCCAACTGGAAAAGATATGTACAAAATGTTTATAGTAACAATATGTCCCAAATTGAAAATAACTGTCTATCAATCTATAGAATGAGAACATTAATTCTGCTATTTTAAAATGAAATATGTAATGAAAAGCAAAAACTACTGCTGTACTCAACAAGTCTGTGATGACTCTCACAGGCAAAATCTTGAGTGAAAGAATGCAGACACAAAAGCGTATATACTGCATGATTCTATTTTTATAAAATTTGAAAGCAGACTACAATTAATCTCTAGGGATACAAGTCAGAATACTAGTTGTTTAGAGGAAGAGGGTGGTATTGACTGAGGGTAGAGATGCAAGAAAAAGGTTTCTAGTAGATTATCTTGAGCTGAAACATGCTTACATGGTGTCTTCACTATTTAAAATACATTATATTGCATACTTAGGATTTGTACATTATAGTTATCTCCCACTATAAAAGTTAAAAAACATTTATTGAAAGCTTAAAATTTGTTGTCATTTTCAAGATAGATGTAGAACATAATATACAAGATCAACACAATTCTTACTCTCATAGAAACCTAATGACAGATAATATACAAATAAACATATGTAGGAACAAAAATGAGAGGTAAACAAATAAAGAAAATCATTTCTGTCATAAATGTACTACACAATCTTTCAATTGCAATCTCATTAAAGGGAGGAGCAAGCCATGTGAAGATGGGGTAGGCGCACCAGAAGAAGAGATAATAGTAATTCCATCAAAGGATCCAGAAAGTGAACATGCTTGCTCTATTTGAGGAACAGGAAGAAGTTTATGGCCGGAGCCAAAGATGTTGAAAAGAAGTGGAATAAAATGAACTTTGAGAGGAGTCTATGTAGGCCATGATAAGGAACTTAGATTTATTTCTAAGTAGAAAGATTATAAGCTCATTTTAAACTCTTTCACCCTTTGAAATGTACTTTGAAACTGCCATATTCAGAACACAATCTCATCATTTCCTTTGCCCAAGAGTTAGAAACTCCAGGAGTCATATTTATTCCAAATTCTAAATTTCTGATAGTCTCTGCAGCTATTTAGAGTTTTATTACAAAACCTCACAATGCTTTAGGAATAACTATATCTTCAGCTCACCATATATGTTTAGTTCCTATTGTGTGTGTTGATAATAATAAAGCTTATTGACAATGTGGCACAATGAAAAGGCTACAGAATTAGGAATCAAGCAAACCTGGATCAAAATCACCTTCACCAATTGCACCAGTGTACAAGGAATCATCACTGTTATTACATTCTCATATATAAAAATGGGATAACATAAGTGAGTTGAGAGATAGTATAAGGATTTGACATGAGAGTGTTATTTCATTATATACGTATCAGGCCTTCAGACAAATAAATTACTTCAGAAACAATTATAGGACTTTTTAACCTGAGGTTATTCATCAATCGTATTTATTTATACCTGCAGCATACTCTAAATGATAAAATGTATTTAGGACACCATTTCCTTTTGCATCTTTGGCTTCCAGGAAGCTCGGGCTGTTATACATATGCAATTATTCTTATTCCTAATATCATTAGCTCATCTTTTATTTCGACCATTTCAAATTATTTCAGAAATATATGAAATACAAGAAACAAACACAAATAATCAGTTTTTCATTATGCTTTTCCTTCTGACAATTTTTTCCTAAAACTGGAATAAACTCTCCATTGTACCTTCATTAGAACTTAGCTCTTCTCTTGTTCATATTACTTTTACATCCATCTTCTAAGTTGACGTTTTTTTCTAGAACTTCATAAAAAGTTATATATTCATTTTGCTATTATCTTTGTTATTGATTTCTACCTCAATTCCCTTGTGGTCAGGGAACATACTTTGTGTGATTTTTATTATTTCAAAATTTGTAAGATTTGTTTTATGACCAATGACATGTCCTATGACAGTGAATGTTCCATGTGCCTTTTGGAAAAAATGCATATTCTGCTGTTGTTGAATGGAGTGTTCATTAAATATCAATTAGACCCCATTAGATGATAGCACTGCTCAGCTCTTCTATATTCTTGCTGATTTTCTATTAGTTCATCTATTATTAAGAGAGTAATGGTGGCATCTACAATTACAAATTTTGGATCTGTCTGTTTCTCCTTTCAGTTCTGTTAGTTTTTACTTTGTGTCTCTTGAAGCTCTGTTGTTAGGTGAATACACATTTATTATTGCCATGTCTTCTTGGTGAATTAACCCTTTTATCAATAGGAAATGTCCCTCTTTATCCCCAATAAATTTATTTTCTTGGAAGACTATTTTGCCGGATATTAGTAAGTTTCTTATAGATATTTAGTTGTAGACATACAGTTGGGTCATTTCTTAATCCAATATGACAATCTTCGTCTTTCAATTGATGGTTTTTACCCATTTCACTTAATAGGTCTACCATTGTATTAGTCTGCCAAAGGGGTGCTGATGCAAAGTACCAGAAATATTTTGGCTTCTATAAAAAGTATTTATTTGGTATAAGAGCTTACACTTACAAGCCCCTAAACAGACCAACTTAAGGCTGCTTTCTCACCAAAGTCAGTTGCCACGTGTTGAAGCAAGATGGTCACTGATATTTTCCTGGTCTCTCCTTCCTGGGATTCTTCTTAGGCTGGCATAAGGCTTGTCTCTCAGGGATTTTATATCAAGCTCTGACATTGGGATTGTTTCTTTCTGGTCCTTCTAAACTGTTAGGCTGCTTTGGTCTCTTCACAAGCTCAACTGTAAGCTATAAGGTGAATGATTCATCTCTCCCTGGGTCCCCAAGATCAAACATTACAGAGTTCTCTCTTCCCAAGTGTCTTCTTGAGTGGGTGCCCATTTATATCAGCCCACGAAGGGGGCGGGGGCTCAACCTGAGTCATGCCTTACTGATGTGGTCGAATCAAAGCCCTAATCTTAACAGGTAATTTAATCAAACAAATAATTTAATCAAGGGTCTTCAACAGAATCTAATATAATCAAAGGGTATCACACCCAGAAGAATAAATTAGTTTACAAACATAATCTTTCTCTTTTTGGGATTCATAAATAATCACAAACTGCCACAACCATTTTATTACTTATTGTCTGTATTTGTTCATCTGCCCGTTTTTTTTTTTTCCTTTGCCTTCTTTTGGATTACTTGAGCATTTTTTAGCATTTCATTTTAATTTGCCCATTGTGATTTTGACTTGATCTCTAAGTGAAATTTTTGTTGGAGTCCATAGGGATTGAAAAATATATGCTTAACTTTATACAATATGTTTAGAATCAATATTTTACTACTTCCACTGAAATGTTGAAGTCTTACTATCATATATATCCTTTACCCTCCTACTTTTATGTTGTTATTGCTTGTATATTACATGTAGAAACATGAAAACATCATTAGATAGTGATATACTGCTAGATTTTGAGTATGTTTTTTGTTTGTTTGCTTACTTTCAGTTGGAAGCTTATTTTAAAGAACTTAAGAGGAAGAGAAAAATAGTCTATTATCTTTTATCCAGACAGTGTTCCAGTGGGAGCATTCTTATAATACTCGTTAAAGTCCTTGCAAATCCAACATCTATGACACCTTGTCATTGATGTCTCCTAACTTTATTTTCCCCTATGAGTTGAGATTTTCATGGTTCTTCACATGTCAAGTGATTTTCTTAGGCATCATGGGAATTTTGAATTTTATGCTATCAGACTTTGGGCAAGTTTATATCTAATGAAGAATGTTGATAATTTTTTTTTTTACCTTCTATAAATTGGTTCCAATGTCAATTCAGTTTTCAATCTGAGACGTGGTCAAAGATCTACCCCATAGCTCAGTTCTCAAAGTTTTTGGTGTGCTAATTAAATTCATGTTTGCATAGGTCAGGAGTTAGCCCAGGAATTAATAAACAGCTTTATAGGGTTGCTTTCCTTAGATATTTCATCTTTATCATCTCACTGGTATTATTCAGTCCACTGAGCTCCACTTTTTGGTCCGATGGTGGGTAACTGTTCCCTTTTGTGATTGCACTGCCTCTTGGTCCAAGTGGAAGAAGCTTCTCCACAGAAGAAAATGGAAGTTTACCTTCTCTCAGCGTTCTGGCTGTGGGACTACCTGAGTGTGGCATGCAATATAACAGAAAGGATAGAGAGGGTGAGAAAAAGTGATTTCCCCCAATTTCTCTGGGGTCTGTGAAGTCTGTTTTCTGCAACCTGAGCCAGAACTAGAAGGTTACTTTCTACTTTTTTTTAAAGATTTGTTTTTACTTATTTATTTATTCCCCCCTTGCCTCCCGCACTCACTGCTGCTCCCTGTGTCCATCCGCTGTACATTTCCTCTGCGTCTGCCGGTCTCCCTTCCTTGCATCATCCTACCGCACCAGGCCTCTGTGGGCATGGGCCAGCTTGTCCCCACAAGGAGGCAGACCCAGGGTAGGAACCCAGGGCCTCCCACATGGTAGTTGGGAGCCCAACCGCAGGAGCCACAACCGCCTCCTTAGAAGGTTACTTTTTGATCTCTCTGTGCCTGAACCACAGAGCTCACTTCCAGATTTTGGTTAGCATTGAGTCCAGGCCAAAAGATATTGGAGGACAAAAAATCAGTAAACTAACTGTCAGTTCAGTAGTACTTCAAATTCTGATTTTCTTCCCAAGCCTGCCTGGTAATATTTACCTTTCAGCTTTTTCATAGGCTCTTCATGAAATCTGTCCATGTTTTTTAGTTGTATTCAGTGGAAGAGAAAAGTTGGTGTGCATCTATGTTATCTTTTCCAGAACTAGAAGACCATTTTTTTCGTAGTTGATACTTTTCCACCTTTTAGAACAATTTTAAACCATCATTAAATTTTTGTAATTAGGTTTCTTATATTTTATTTAACTCTTTTTTTGCTGTCAGATTGACTTCATTTGGAACGGAACAATTTAAAATGATGAGATTTGGCTTGATGGTAATACTTAAAATTTTATACCATTCTGATGAAGTCACTCCAAACTCTTGTGGAATATTTCTGGTAATGAATTCCATCTTTTTAATTCACTATTTCAACCCCACCCCCAAAGACTGCCCCTCTTCCATAATAGCTCACTTCCATTCTGGAAATGTAAACTTTATAAATGTTCATAGATTTTTGATCTCAAAATGTTTTTACTTTTCATTTTAATATGATGAAAAGAAAAACATATCATTCCTTTTTTTTCCCACAAGATTTACCATTATTTATTTTCAACTATTTTCCTCTCTTTCAAATTTGAAGTAGATTCTAGAAATGTTTTCTTCTGTAAGAGAACACTTACATAGCAACTAAACAAAAATATGGAAGTTATTTTAACTAAGACCTAATGAAATTATTTTTACTCCTATCTGGAGCCAGATATGTTGTTAGGCTGAGAAGTCTGTTAGAGACTTTAACTCCAAATATTCTACCCATTTTCATATATATCAATTCATATATCACAGTTTTTGTTTTCATGTTTTCTGTTTTTTTGGTTTGTATCTTGTCTGTTTTGGGGTGCTGGAAGTATCTTATAGCCTATATAATCAACTCCCTATTTTATAGGAAACTAGGTCATGTAGATAGTAACAAAAGTGGAAACAGATCACTTGACAGCTGAGACTAATCTCCACAAAACATTGTCTCTCTTAAGTTCAGGTTTAAGAAACTGGCTTATATAATTAGTATATAATTTTTCAGCATCATTTTTCTTCTATGAAGATATTTATCTTCATTGTTATGATTATATGTGGGATTTTCTTATGAAATCAAATATGTATTTAGAGAAACTGATATGGTGAGTCTGATTCAGGGAAAATGCTAATAGCTCAGGTTTGATCAATAAATACATTAAAGCTTCTACTGATCCTGCCACAGATTCCATGCATAAAGTTGCTCGACAAATTCATTTGATGAGTTAAATGAGAGTATACCTTCTAATTTGTTTTCATATTTAATTATCCACTCATTCTTTTGATTCATAGGCAGTAATTTCATACTGTTGATTCCCTCTTGACCTTGTGCTTGTAACTGGATCCTGAGATCTGGCTTGTGGCCCAGAAATATGTAGAAAATTGTTTATATTAGCAGCAAGCTGCCTTGAGCTGCAATGCTTTGATTCAACGTTATAACTGTACTAAAAGTAGCATAGCTTTCCCATGTACTCTCTATTCTGTTCAAATCCCTTGTCATTATAACAGATGTTTGGATTATTGTTCTGTAAACTATGTCAGAATTTCAATCTCTAGTATCTGTTTATTATTCTCCAAGGGTGATATTACAAATGTTCTCATACACAGTTAATACTTATAAAAGTCTGTCTTATTTTCCACTAAAAAACTTAGAAGAAAGTTTTTATTAATCAGAATAAATATACCTAATTTTAGGAAGAGTGTTTTTAAGAATATATAAACAAGTGGTTGGCTAAAAATGGGCAATATTTCAAAGCATAGCAGTCACTTAAAAATACTAATGTTTTTATCTTGTCTTATGAGATATTGATTTAAAAACTTTGAATACATGTTTAGTTAAAAGTTAATATGCTATAATTTAATGCTTTTATTCTGACACTGACATATAATTTAATTTATACAAATCCTTTAAAAGCCATATCTGCTGATAAATCCTTATGGTTTTGAAGTGTGAAATGCTAACAAAATAAAACAATTGTTATAATAAAAGAACGTGAAGCCCAAATGTTCACAAAGATATCTGAAATATAAAGGGAGAATATCACTACTTAAAATTTGTATCTCAGTGGAAAACTTTCTTACCTTTAAAAGGAAAACAGGGTTACTGACAGCTTTTTAAAATACATTTTTAAAGCCTGAAGTATTGGTTTCCTCCTGTTGTTTGCATGAGTTACAGCAGCTTTTACAAGGGCATGAAATAAGATATCCTGAGGTGACTTGGTCCAAATAGATGTTGATGAAGAGCAAAATCTCTGAAATATCATTTGTTTCTCCTTTCCATTTTTATATTTTAATTTTTGTTTAAAAGACAATTGGAATGGTCAAAATAAAGCCCACATCAGATAAAGGAGCATTATGCCCACTGATTGCAAGAGATGTAAGCACACTAATCCTCTGAGGAATAATCTTGGAAACAGGGTCTGTAGCTGAGTCAGAAATGTTTACACAAAAATAATTTGCTTCTCTCACTTATTTCAAACATATTTTGTCTTCCTAGGTATTTTCTATTTTTATTCTTGTTTTCTTTTGAATATAAAGATGGCATAAAAAAAAAGGAGAAGGGAGAGAGAGAAAAGACTACTTTTTAAAAATGATTTAGGAGAATGAATTCTTCAGGGAAATAAAAGGAAAGAAGAAGGGAGTTTAAGGAAAAGGGTCAATGAGCTACTCAATGAGCCCCATAGAAAAAGGTGCTGTAGCTTTTATTTCATTCATTTTGCCCTAAACAGTGGACGCAGCCACGGGGTTCAGAGAGTCTGGGAGAATACCAACTTGCATTACATTTGCATTTAGGATTTTAAAACTGAAGGCAAGGGAAAAAAAAAAAAACAAGGTCAGCTTCCGAAATGATGAATGCCTTTTTGCTGAAAGCTGTACTGAACGTCCTTGAGTTTAATCAAAACTATTTGTTTTTAGTCAGCTTTGCTGTTGTCTCTTTTACTCTTGTCCACTGATAGCTTGACATTAATGACATCATAAATCATGTGAAGTGGCGGCTTGGGTTTGGTAGCATTTCACGTGTTTGTTAAGATGTCCTAGACTATTTGAGGGGCTGGTGCAAGGTTGACTATCGTTCTTGACGGAATCTTTAGTTTATGGCATTATTTGGCCAGTAAAAGCATGCATTGCATTATAAGTGTGATGAAACTTCATTAAAGAAACGCCTGATTCCTTGTCAAACACAGACTTTAGAGAGTATTGAAAGGATGGACTTACTTTTAATTCTGTTTATTCGATAAATTTTCATAAAGATGATTTTTAAAACCAACCTTAAAATAAAGAGCAGGTCCTCTGTACTTGTCAATTTCTACGGTCATCTAATGCCTGTAAAAGAAAGTAGCAGAGTATGTTTGCACTGTTCACATTTGTACATTGTGCAGTCTATAGAGACTTAAAAACAATTTGAACAAATCTATCATTTACACTTTTTAAAAGACTCTTGTTAAGCATAAAGCATCATCTGTACATTGGAAATGTATTCTTTGAAAAATGTCTAGCTTTTATCAGTTTTTTTGTTTCTAAGTGATTTCACTGATCCTTCTATGTTTTATAGCTTATCAATGTGGCTGTGTTTTTAGAACATGCTTTCATTATCATGTACTCTACCATTTACAAAAGAAAAGATTACTCTTTAACTGTTATTTATTCGGTGGATTTTTTTATATTGCAAACTTATATAGATCATAAGAAGAATATACAGATCATTTGCTTCCTTATCAGGTCAATGGCTTAACAAGTTAAACAATGAGCTCAACTTTGTTTAAAAAGGCAACTGGCAAAAAGAAATGTCTTTTCTGGAGTCATGCAGAAGGATGTCATCTGAAATGCTCATTGCGTATTGTAAAAGAGCTTTTGTAGTTCACAGTGTTGATGAGATAGTTCAGTCAAAATACATAAACACATACCCAGATTTTAACAAAAATACAGTTTTTCACCTCTATCCTAAGCGGATCAAAATTAGAACATTGCTGCACAATCTCAACAAGATGATGAATAGAAAACATCTAATAAGATCAATCATTTGACAACTTGGGTAATATAATCCTTTGGTTTTAAACTGAAATTGAGGAGGGGAAAAATGTTGTATATAGATATAAGTACAGGTTCTTAAACCTATCACTTTAGATATTTATCACCTATTTTCATGTAAATTCTAAGAAGTTATTTCTCCATTTATCTGTGAAGTAATTTTGTGACAATAACCTAATTTGATACAACATAAAAAGATTTTTATTCTTTTTTCAACAAGATATTTTGGCAACATAAATGAATTACAACACTATTTGATTCTTCCTTCAAATACAATTGGCCCCTGTTTTAAAGAAGAATTTCTTTTCTCCATGACTCAAAGAGTGGCAAAATAATTATAATGGTAAAGCAAATCACAGTTGAGCTAGGGTATATTTAGGATAATATAGTACAATTCATTGTGAATTGTACCTCTGCTCTCTGGGTTTCTTGCCAAAGCTAAATTAATATTAATATGAATCTTTACACTAATGGTACTACCTTAAGACATGTTCTCCAAAATATTTTATGTGATGTCATGGTATCTCTCACTATACTCTATGGATAATATTGTTCTCATGAAGGAGAACTTATCATACGCCTTTTCCCATCCAAGCTTCCCCTACCTCATTTATGTACATCCATCTCCCACAAAATGTTTTTTTCATTCATTCACTGAATATTTAAGAATCTTTGCTTTGATCTGATCTATACATGACAGGATGAGATAGGCATTATTTTTCTTCATACCCTAACTATGTGCTATGATTATTCCTGGTCTGTGCTACTTCATCTGATTTAGATCCACGAATAAATTCCTACAACCACAGGAACAGAGAGAATTAGTTTGACTTGCTCCAGAAGAGGAGCAGTGATACGCCAAAAGTTTGGACCTCTTGGAATGCAGAGGGGATCACTTCTATGCTCAGACTAGAAACAGCTTTTATCTTAGATTTCCAGATACAAAATTTTCCGTTTTTATCATCTACCTGTCTTGAAAACTTTCCTAAAACATTGAGCATAGGAGATCTCCTTTTTCCCAATAACACAAACAACATTACCATAAGTGGGCAAATGATGTTTTCCTGGTAAAATAAATAAATGGCAACATCAAACTGATTCATTACTTTTATTTCTAAATGGTTGATTCTAAACAATTTTACTTTCTAAACCATTGACAAGAGTGGCATAAATACTTGGAATCTACCTTACACAAAATCACCACAACCACTCCTCTTGCAATTGTGGGGATATGTATATGCACTCACATATACATACACACACCTGTACATGCACATGTCTACTCATACACAAATAAATACCAAGCTCGGATAAAATTACAGTTTTGGATTACCAGTTTCATTTTTCTTGAAGACTTTCATTTTAATTTAAGCTCTTATTGGAAGCCTAATGAAAACCTGCAAGTTGTAAATCTATTCCAAGATGAACAAATTCCAAGACATATATAAATAATGAATTATGGTAATTAGAGTGAAGGATCTGGAATATTATTTATCTCTAAATAATGTATAGCATATGACAGTATTTGTAAAACAAGTTGTTATTAAAATCCTCTGTCTGGGTACTGATTTGACTTATTTTACAACTAATTGTCTTTTATAACTAATCATGAAGTATATATAAAGTTTAGTAAGTAAAATCATCTAATTTGACAAGGGACATATCAAAAGGAAAGAATTTGTGTCATAAAATACATTTTAGCAGCTTGTTCTCATAATTGTCAAATGCAATTTCATGAATACATTGTCATAAATGTCTTTGGAATAAGTTTATTGTATATTTAGAGGGGATTTATAGAAGAATTCAGCAGTCAATATTTTGAAAATGTGCTTAGTGAGGGAGAAAACCCCTATTTTTGAGCTAATACTCCAGAATGAAAGTGTAGGTTCACTGGAACTACCAATGGTAATCATCTTTCAAAGGCAGTCTCCTTGTACAGTTAACTTAGTAAGCCAAGTATAGGTAAATAAGTTCATTCTCTAAGAGCAACAAAGTTGAATATGGAAGATAATTAGCGCTTGGTTCTCTTTAATGAGAACTTTCTCCCTATTGTGTTCTAAATTTTATTCGAATTCAAAGTTGATTCTTAAAAACATACTATTTTTGGTCTACTGGTAACTGATGGAAAGCAATGAATGGTTTCTTATGACTTTGGATATTGACAGGAAACAGGTCCCCCACATGTGGTTGTACAGGTTGTTCACTATACAAGAAAATCTAGCTCCCACTCTGTTTGCCACTCCATGAACCCGGTTTAGGTTTCTTTTTTTTTTTTTTATTTCAGATAAAGACAAAAGCTTATCAATCTGAACATCCAGGAGGCTGCATTTGTCTAGAGAGGATGGCTTTCTCTAATTTAAATAAAGTTGCATGTGGACTACCCAGAGGCCTTTGTGGAAAAACTTTTATTTAACAGCAAAACAATTGCAGCCAGTCTCAAAAGTGAGTTTTGACTTGGTTTAGGTAAAACTAAGCCTTACCTAAAAACTACATAAAACCAGGACATTTTGGAAGGAATGTCTTCTATGACACCCTAGCTTCCTAATGATGAGATATCATCATTTCCCCTTACTGAGTCATATTAATCAAATTGTTAAGCAATTTTTTGTGGCTATTATATTTCCCTTATGTTTAAGCCTCTTCAAATGGTCATGGATAAATGTGCCAACAGCTTATCTACATCCACAATAGAGCTATTGAAAAAAAGACACCCACTTTTTCACTCATGTTCACAAGAGGTAAAGTAAAAATCTGAGCTAAGAAAATCTGTGGGAGAAGAAAATTTCAAGAATGTTCCAGAATTTTCCAATTGAAGCACTAAAGAACATAATTTGACCTTATTTCCTTAGGTTATTGATGTGCTAGTGCTAATCTTATACTAGGTCAGGGTTAACCCCAAAGAATAAGCTATTGAGCCTTCCTAATATCTTTGTGGTGCGTGTCAATAGCAGTCTGGCTTGTGACTCTGGTTTCCAAGTCTCAACCTCAAATAGTATTTTCTGTAATAAATTCAGTAAAATAAGCATGGGGTCCTGTGCAAAATGTCTTTTCTTCATTAATTCAATTAATATTTATTGACTACCTACTATGTGAAGGCATTTGGAGGAAAAAAGGTTTAGTAAAAGTTTATTTTATAGGTTTATGTGTCCTCTCCTATCACATGAAGAAATATCCAACGTCAAATAGCGGGAAATGCAGTTAGTTTCATCTATATCTCTTTGTGATAATCTCTTACATTCAATGAGCTAGTCTTGGGAATTTTTTTCTATCTAAGTCATATTGGATATGTTTAAAAATATTTTAAAATATAGGAACCTATTATGTACTTGTTTGTCTTGAGAGTATTCATGAGGAACAGAAAACCACAAGAGATATATGACGTATGGACTCCAAAACAGTATTTTACTATGAAAGCATGGAACCCTGCTGGCATATGTAATTTAATGTGCACCAAGCCTCCCCTAATTCAATCAGGCTTCTACATCCCTTCTTTTATATTCCAATTGGATTCCATGTGCTAAAGCCATCAAGATTTTCAGGATGAAATGAGTGCTTGTATTAATCCTGCAATTTCCATTTAAAACACAGCATCGATTTGATTAATAAGATTTGATGCTGAATAATTATATGGCAAATATGTAGGCTATAGGAAAACCACAGATGTGACCACCAGCAAAATCCTTGTGGGAGAAGGGGGTCAAAGGGAAGCAATGGCCATGACTGAGGTGATGAATTCTTTGGCTTTTCTTTTATGCAATTAACAAGCAGGGCTTCTATTAATTTGCCACCCCCAGAGCCTTGACTGGTCAGATGTGTCTGGGTCAAGGGTCACAGGGGCAGAGTAGGGGTCAGCATCACAGCAGCCCTGGAACAAACTGGGAAAACCAAAGAAATCCAAATGAAATGGCTGAGTATACATTCTGCACTATGAAGGGGAGGGGAGGGAGTGCATCTCTTTAATGTTAAGATTGCTGTTTTAGAATAATAAAAATGTTCTCTGCACATTTAATTCAAAGTAATCAATCTAAGGTGCAGTGCTTGAGCATCCAATAAAAGAAAATCAATGTGGTCTCTACAAGGGAAGACAAACAATGCTCGCTTTTACTAAAGGGATTATAGGTTAACATTTATTCAGTGTATTGTAATCTGATGTCAAGTGGTATAAAATCAAGCCAACAATCCATTACTACCCGTTATAGGCTAGGTGCTGATCTCATGCAAATTGACTTTTCATTGAACTTATTAAATCATTTCTGTGTTCTAGCTATGAAGCATTTTTCTACAGTGGCTGAACGTCAATGAATTTTACTTCACATCATGAATGAAGACATGTCAAAAAGACAAATATTTGTCATTTAAAAACAAAGTTTTTTCCACAACTTTTTAATGTTTCCAGTCATTATTTAATCATATAAAATACATATTATTTTACATTCCTATTAAAACTAAAGTGGCCACCATAGGTTCTGAAGGGAGGGAGAGGGAGGAATAGGTATAATATGAGGCATTTTGGGGGCACTGGAATTGTCCTGAATGACATTGCAATGACAGATACAGGCCATTATACATTTTGCCAAAACCTATAAAGTTGTGCAGTGCAAAGTGTAAGCTATAATATAAACTATAGACCATGGTTAGCAGCAATGTTTCAGTATGTGTTCATCAGTTGTAACAGATGTAACACACTGATGAAGGATGTTGTTAATGGGGAAAAGTGTGGGAGGAGGAAGGGGTGTGGTATATAGGAATCCCCTATATTTTCTATGTAACATTTATATAATCTAAAGCTTTTTTAAAAAATAAAAAAAATAAAAATAAATTTAAAAATACACTAAGTTAAAGAATTTGGTCCTGAATCTGAACTTGATTTTTTTTCTCCCAAATCCATTCAGTGCACTACTGCAAATGTCATTGTACAAGTTCATCTATTTTTACAACATTTTGAGATAAATTGGTATTGTGTTTCCAAATTTCAATGGAATTAAGATTTCTTTATAATTTGAGACTTATTTCATGCTTTATCACTACTTGCATGTTCATTATTTTGAGTCTATTAACTTTAAAATCTGTATTTCACATTCTAGACATTGTGTGAACAAGCTATCTTTCTAAATTGCAAACCTCTTATAAAGAGATTATGTGGGTTCCAAAAATTTGGAATTAATAATTATTAAAATTATAAATATCTTAAATATAGGTAACCTCACTCATTAGAATATTAATGTAGTATAGTGTCGCCACATCTTGGCAAAAAGGATTTATGGTGATTACTGGCCCTCATCCCAAAATTAATATTTGAAGTATTAAAAGAAGTTAGTGATCTCTCATTAAACATAATTTTAAAAATGGCTAGCAAACCTGTCAAAGTTAATGTTCTTTCAAAGCAATCGTGTTTATTGTTGGAATTGTGGCCACTTTTAAGTGTGAGGAAAATCATTACCACATGTATGAAAATATTGGTGATATTTTGCAGATTGTATTACTCTGCAGCCTGGTGCCACTTCAAAACATTTCCGAATTACTTGGTAGTAGAAAGGGAAATTGAATTTGACACTATTTTTATTATAAAAGCTAAGTTTAGTTTTACCACTCTTGCTTTGATGGAACCTTTTAGCTTTTTATTTGTTTAGAAGTAAAAGTTTGCCTATTTTTTTTAATTTAAGACATAAAAAAATTACAGCCTATTATGTTAAATATTAACCATAAAATTAAAAATAGGTAAAAATATATTGTATTTTAATCAATGCATATATTTGTATTTCCAGGAATGCTGAAATTTGTAATGATATCACAAAAATAGCTTCCATTCTTTTCTTTCTTAAATATTGTGATTTATTCTGATATTTAGATGAAAATAAATTGTACTTTTGCTGATTCTGAATAATGATAGCAAAAAAAAAAATGTAAACCATATTTGTTCTGTTATAGGCTTTTTGTTGTTGTTGTCATGTTTTGCATTGTACATCATTTACTGACTCTTTTAAAGATCCATTGAAAGTATCTGCAAAGTCTTTGGGACAAATTGGAACTAAAAAGAAAAACTAATAAACCAGTTTTGGTCAGTAAGCCCAAAGTTCTCATATGGGCCACTAGTTTGCCTGTCCAAGTGGTATTTTAGTCAAATTTGTCCCATTTATGTGAAGTGCCCTTAAAATTTCATATTGAAATCTTAAAATCTAACTTAATACTATCTGATGTCACTATGTAACACAGCTTTGGTTAACCAGACATTTTTATTCAAGTGTTGAATTAACCCAAAAACAATAAGTTCTTGGCATTTAACATTAAATTGAAAACCAAATAAAATAAATATGTTGAAATGTAGTTATCATATACGTATTGTGAATTATAAGCCTGGATTCTCTCCAGGATGTGGAATTTACCAGGATTTTCCATGAGCCCCTAATTTCTTGTCTCATCACCATTAATAAAATAAGGTAGAAAACTTGCTCATTTCTCCTGGTTATAAACCATGTTTGTTACTGTATTCCTCCTCCTATAGCAAAAAAAAAAAAAAGCATTAAATAAATAAAAAGTAATCAGATACAAAAAAATGCAAGCGAGCTTTCTAGAAAAATTGGTATCTTTTCCTTTTTATTTGTGAAAGTTTAGCTTGCTTTAGGGGATCTAGATACCACAAAATCATTTCACAACCAGAAATGATGAAGATGTGAACTTTAGGCTAACAGCAATGGCAAAAATAATTTCAAACTGAAGGCAAAACCACTTCATTTTGAGCACAATGTCTGAATGCCTTCCACTGGACTTTAAATGAAAAATGGAAAACATTTTAGCAAATATAGGGAAGCACTGAATATGTGGCACTGAGAGACATTTTTGATGTTTTTGCATTTTTGTGCAGAGAGAGCCATGAAAGGTTGCCAATGGGGTATTGTAAAACCACAGTTAACAGTGAATTTTAGATAGATATTACTGGTTAAAGGTGATTGAATATCAAGGGTTGAGTAGTGCTTATTATACCTGCTGTTGGGAGACTTCAATTCATTATTGTAACAGAATGAACACAGCATTGCTGCTGTCCAGGACATGCTTGTAGTATTGATTGGGTTTCTCCAAAGTCTTCTCTTAGGATGCAGAGTGCAGTCAAACATGCACAAACATCACTCAGTTCCCCTGATTCTGTCATGTGCTCCCTGGACCTCAAACTAAAGCAGCCTAAGACACAGGAAAACGCTTCCTGATTTGAAGTCAGACAAGGCTCTAAGCCTGACTCCAGGGGCTATGCAGATGTGGTGACCTTTATTCCAGAGACCAGATTTTACACTCAAATTGTCATTAAAGCTCATTTTTCCCTAGAGGTTCCCAGTCAACTTGTGCGCGCTCTCCATTAGGGTTAAAAGTCAGAGTGGCACCATGCCCACCACACAAACTAAATGAAATGGAAGATAAATAAATGGGAGGATGACCCTCCATCTTGGAGAAATGGCATCATCTATACTCCAGGCAGATGTAGTTAGGTCTGGTCAGAACTGCACAAATACAGGATAAATACTTCTTCTGTGGCTTGAGAAATGTATCCCTGAAATAGGATAGCATTCTCCCCTTTAAAATTTCAAAAACAGTAATAACTACTGACTCAGCCTGTGTGGATCTAGAAGTTTTGCAACTTTTTCACGCCCTGTGTTTGTATCTATAAGCTTAAATTATTAATCTGATAATTTAAGACCAAAAAACCAGAAGTCTTCAATGGCAAACGTGAACTGGTTTGGAGACTTGACTTACCAGAATGACAGATTAAGTATAACATCATTAGAATTAACTGAAAAGTTTTTGGTGTTTTTTTTTTCCCCTTGCCTATATAAGTTGCCAGAGGACAAAATTACCTTAAAAAATGCCATGATCTCTCAAACTCATAATGCAACTCATTTTAGGATTAGCTCATGTTGGGGATTGAATCATATCCCCACCAAAAGACACGTTCAGGTCCAACCCCTGGTACTGTGGGAGTGAACCCATTTGTAAATAGGAACTTTGAACATGTTGTTAGTTAATGTGTGCCCAAACTGATTGAGGGTGGGCCTTAATCCAATATGGCTGAAAGACCTGATAAACAAAGGAAATTGCTCAGAGAAAGAGAAGCCACAGAGAGCAGCCAGAAGCTGTAAGTCAAAGAAACTCGGTATAGAAAGCAAAAGACGCTGTCATGTGCATTGTCTTGTGACAGAAAAGCCAAGGAACCCCAAAGATTGCTGGCCAGCCAGAAGATACTGACCCCAGGGGAAATCAAGCCTTCTAGCCCCTGAAAACGTGAGCCAATAAATTCCTGTTGTTAAGCCAACAGATTGTATGGTATTTGATTTAGCAGCCAAGAAATGAAAACATCTCATAAATGAAATTTGGAAAGAGGAAATTTCTCTAATATCCTAAATGAATCAGTCCAATGTTGGGTGATATTCTTGACCTATTTATACAATATTTTTCCCCCTGCAGACCTTTGTCAAGAATATGCCTTACTAAAGCAGAAGCCTTTCTGTTTAATTAAGTACCTCTTGATTTGTAACGCCAATGCAAAGAGCTCCATTTTCTCCAAGTATTGTAAAAGAGGAGGAGTGGTAATAGGTGAATTGTTTCATAAAAGCATTTCTTAAGACTTCAGGAAATTCCTTTATAGGGAAACTGAGAACTAGCAAGGTATATCTAGATTAAATCAGACCTACACAGATTAAATTAACAACAGTAAATCTGAATCTAGGATATACTCTAACATCTAAATATGAAGTATCGACCTGTTATCTGGATTTACCTGAACATTTTTAGTTTTCATCTAGAGGTTTGGTAACACTCTTATTTAAAATGGTCTTTACCATCTTTGGTGGTTTGGATCTATATCTACCCCAGAAAATCATGTTTTTAAAGCTAATCCATCCCTTGGGGTGTGGACCCATTTTAAGAAGGATTTTTTGATGAGGCTACTTCAGTTAAGGTGTGACCCACCTCATTCAGGATGGGTCTTAATCCTCTTACTGGTTTCCTTTATAAATGGAGCGAATACACACAGAGAGAGACAGAGACACAGAGAGACACAGAGAGAGAGTGCGGCACGGGAACAAGAAGCTGAAAGCAATGAAACTCAACTCGGAAGAGAAGGTGGAGACCGGAAGATACCACCATGTGCCTTGTATGTTTCAAAGGAGCCCAGGACCGCCAGCAGCCAGTCTTCAGGAAGAAAGCACTACCTTGATGCTGCCTTGATTTGGACATTTTCCTGGAGTCTAAATGTAGGCTAATAAATTCCCATTGTTTCAAGCCAACCCATTTCACCTTATCTGCTTTGAGCAGCCTAGGAACTAAACAAATATGTGTAAAGATACAGATGTACCATAGTGTATGTTGTAGTAGGAAGACTTGGATTGCCTATCAGAAGACCTGAGTTCTAGTTCCTGCTCCATTATTTACGTGTGATCTTGGGAAAGTCACTTGATCTTTTTGAACTTTTTATTTCTAACGCAAATTGAGGCTAATAACATTTGCTTTAAGTACTTCTCAGGATTGTGCTGAGATTAAAATGACCTAATTTATATGAAAGTTATCAGAAAACTATGAAGATCACACACACACACATATTATAGGTGAAGACCCACTACGTCCTGGCTTTAACTCACATGATTTTTAATCCTTACCACAAACTCATTTTGCAGATGAGAAAGCCAAGACTCGAAAAGGTTAAATAATTTTATTAATGCCATAAAATGAGTAAATACCTGAGCTAGGAATTCTAGAATTCTTTGCCAGGTTACTTTTTACTCTGAAGACTGTAATATATTTCCTCACAGTTCAGTGATTAAGACATCACTATATTGATTTCCAAAACCTCATTTGGGGGAGCTTATTTTGATAAAAATCTGCATACCATGATGCCCCCAAAACTCACCATTGCTCATTATATAGTTCATAATAATTCCCTGTGATCATGTTAAGCTTTACAGTTTCTCAGAATACCTTTACATAAATAATCTTATTTTATGCCCATAGGAAATCTGAGGAAAATTGAGCAAGTGTTATAACTCACATTTTACCATTTTAAAAAAGTCTTAAGGTAAAAGGATTATCTCAAGCTATAACAATTTATAAGCAACAAAATCTTGACTAGGCTTCATGTCTCATGACTGTACATCAGGAGCTCCAATACTTACAGTATCACATATTATTTTCTGCATCCATAATAATAGTTTACAAATTATTAGTACAAAGTTCACAATCACAACAAATTCAGAGATTGAAAATTCCAACTTTCATTTTGTCATAATTGAACTTAATTTCTTCCTTAATTTTTACCTAAGAGTAGAAGACAACCTAGACATATCCAGGAAAATTTAGTCAAATTTTTGTTGCCTCAAACAGCAGTTTAGGTGTAAATATCATCTGACTGTCCCTCTTTTTCTTCTGGGGCTTTCCTTCTTTTATTTTTAGTCATTGGCATGGGGTGGCCTATGTGCTCTCATAATATCAGGTGAAGGTACCTGGCCCAGAGCCATCTGTTTCTCAATACCAAGAGGTTTGGCACCTGTCTGCACTGGCATAAGGGAGATATGGCTTAACCAGCCTTGGCTTTGGACTCTGTCCTTGGTCTCCACTGAATCCACTGCTTTCTCCTGAGGCTTTTCCATTGTCTCCAGTGAGACGTTCCGTCATGTGCCTATTGTGTCCCTTTGGTCCCAATCAACTTTCTTGTAGCTACTTCTCTGGATGCTTTGGAGAAAAATAAATATCGTACATCTTCTTGTGCCTCAGGACTACAGGAAACTTGATCTTCCTTGGGTCTTCTTTCCCAAGATATACCCCATTGCTGAACCTCACTGGTTCATGGGACTTCTATATCAGGCTGGCTGCCACCCCAGACTTCCTCTAGAAAGAAAACTATAAATCATCTCTGCACTTGGACCCCAGCAAATGTCAAATAATAATGACAAATGTCATTATTATCTGCTCATGCTCCTCCAGCAAGCCTTTTCAGTATTAATTGCATTAGTTAATTTTTTAAAAAATTAAAAATATATAGATCATATTACTTTTCAGACATTTTTTCAAGAAACACTATTACTATTAGCCTTGTTTTATAGGTGAGTATATGAGCTAAAGAGAGAATAAGTAATCTGCCTAGAATCACACAATAGTAAACAGCAGGTCTGTCTAGAAAATCTTCCCCTTTGCCTCTACAAAATGCTGCCTTTTCAGTGTCAACTATTATATGCTATTTCTTTTTTTTATTATTATTATATGCTATTTCAATCTGCTGTAGTACCTAATAATAGCTAATACTTATTTAAAGTTTATTATGAACCAGATCCTGTGCTAAGTGCTTAGCAGTTTATTTAATCCTTATTTAATCCTTACAACTGCCCCATTAGGTAAGCACCATTATCATTTCCAATTTACAGATATGAAATTTGAGATTTATGTCAGAAAATGAAAGGTCCATTTGACTTCTAGTCTAGTTCACAGATTCCTTCAGGAAAGCAATTATATATATATATATAGTGTGTGAAGTCTGAATGGTTGAAAACATTCCGAACTGTGGTAAATATTAATATTCTTGAAAACAAGACAAAGACCATTTCATCACTATTTGTGGTAGCCTGCCCTATCAAGTAAAATTCCATTAATATGGTAGAAAATCAGAAATTAATTATGAATGGTAAGAGTTATCCACATGGAGTATATTAACTACATCAGATTAATGAAGACCTAAAGAAGATGCCATTTACAAAATTTACCCAAAGGGTCTCAGAGACAAAAACCACCTCATGTGTATTAGTGCTTTGTTCTTGTCTGGACTATTTGATCTCTCTCAGAGCTTCTGTCCTTCTGGGTATGGCTCTACTCACACGTTAAGAAATACAGATGGCTCTTTCAGAGTGTGAAATGGTGAATCTGTTATAACTCGTTCTAAAATATAACAGTATCAAGGTCAGGTGTATAGTCTAATAATATTCAAATTGAATAAAGTCGACATAGGTGGCTATAGTATAGACAGTTTTTACATAAATATATTTCACTCATTATTTGGCATAGATTTTGTAAAGAGGAAATATAATATTTTGGAAAATATACAAGAAGTTTTCATTAAAGTAGTTTTTCAGTGTTTTATCATTTCTAACATTTTGTGAAATTAAACTTGGTGTCATTGATACCCTTCACTATTAAATTTCCTTCCCTAATACCTGAAGTAATTTTTCAAGAAAACCAAAATGCTTACAGTATACTTAAATAAGGAAAACCAGCAAAAGTAATATAACTGGAGAACAAGGAGCTTCATCTTCTGGCCAAGATTATGTAACAGGGACCATATTCACCAAAAAGTAGACAATGGTTTTCAAGGCACTAGACATCAGACAACAAAGGACAATGAATGATTCCTGAGCAAAAAGAAACTGATGAATTGAGCCCTTTGATTGCCACAGCTCACTGCCTTGAGAGAGTTCCTGGCCTGTGGCATAAGGGTGGAGAGCCCAGGGGAACTCATCAGACTCTCTGAGTTGAGGAGATGAAGCTGAGAGATCAGGGAGAAGAACGCACTTAAGGTTCAAAGGACTGAGCATCAGAAAGGAAAGAACTGAACATAGAAAGAACCCCAGAGATCTGCAGAGAGTCTGCCATGACTATTCAATTGAATTCTGAACAACATATAAATCTGAGGAAGCTACACAAAGTGAGGGAAAGAACCATGCAAGAGGATTAGAGGTAATAGTGTCCAGCATGCCCACAGAGCCAGACTGTGAAAAGTTCAAGATTCACAAAGCATTAAGCTGAGTACTTAGAGGGGTCTTTACTCATTAGTGAAGCAAAATTAACCCTAAAGTGAGTGTTATTTTGGTTCTGCCTAATAAAGGTTAATGGCAAGATCCAAAAGGATCAATCTTTTTCTAAGTAAAAAGACTCAAGAATATTTATAAAAAACAAAAATAGCCAGCACTCAGCAAAGTTAAATTAACAATGCCTATCATCCAATCAAAAATTACCAGACATTCAAAGAAACAGGAAAATAAGAGCAGTAATGAAGAAAAAATTCAATCAAATGAAATCAACCAAAAACTTTCAGCAGATGTTAAAATCAGCAGACAATGAAATTGACAGTTTATTACAACTGTATTACATATATTCAAAAAATTAAGTAGAGATATAAATATATAAAAAGATCCAAATCAGATGTATAGGATGAAAACTACCTTGTCTTAAGTGAAAAATATACCAAATAAGATTAATGGCAGATAATACATTGCAAATGAAAACATTAGCCAACTTGAAGTCACAGCAATAGAAACTATCCAAAATTAAACATACAGAAAAAAAAAAAAGAACTGAAGAAAATAACACAGTTATCAGTAAGCCATGGGTCATCTTCAAGCTGCCTAATATAAATGTAATTGGAGACCCTGAAGGAGAAGAAAGGACTAGATTATACTAAGTGTTGACCAGAATATACAGGAACTCTCACACACTGCTGGTGGGAATGTAAAATGGAACAATCACTTTCAAAGGCATCTTGATAGTTTAATAAGTTAAATATAGCCTACCATATGACCCAGCCATGCGATTCATGGGTATTTATCTGAGAGAAATGGAAGTATATGTATACACAAAGACAAAAACATATGTTCATAGCATCTTTATTTATAATAGCCCCACGATGGAAACAACTTAAATGACAGATTCATTCATGTGAATGAATGGGAAAAGAATCTGTGGTATATCAATATGTAATACTACTCACTCTGAAAAATGAATGAAATACTGCTACACACTACAACATAGATAAATCTCAAAATAATTATACTAATCAAAGAAGCCAGACAAAAAGATCTCCTGCTGCATTATTCCATTTATATAAAAAGAAATATTAACTACTATATAGTGACTAAAAATAGGTCAATAGTTTCCTGGGAACAGTTTGGGGGAGGGGAGAAGAAAGGTTTTAGAGATATGGATTCCAAAGGTCATGAGGAAACTTTTAGGGATGATGAATATGTCCATCATCTTGATTTTGGTGGGGGTTTCATGAGTGTATACATATGTGAAAACTTCAAATTGTTCATCATAAATCTCTTCTACAGGATCAGTGAGAATCTCATCATCTGAGAAGACACTCCTAATAAGTTTCTCCTTCCTTCAGTCTCTCCTTCCTCCAGCTAATTTTTCACACTGCTTCCGGAGTTTCTGAAATAAAGATCTGATCGTGTCACTCTGATTCTAAACCCTTCCATGATTTTATAGTGTCTACAAGACAAACTTCTTATGTGGAATACATGCATCATTATTCCTACCATGACTTCCTATACACTCTAAATTTTAGCTGCAAAGAACTTTGAAATACTTTTATTTTATTTATAATCACATATGTATTGACATTTATATTTTATAAAGATCACTCCTCTGCTGGATCGGGAATTGCCTGGAGAAGAAAAAAAGAATGAAGGGAAACTGTAGTCCTTGTGAGATGATAGCGACTTGAGGTAGTATAATAGCAGTAAGTCCTGACAGGAACTCTCCATGGGGTGCTCCCCAACTGCTTTTCCACCTAAGGACTTCCTACATAATCTTCAGGGCCCTACAGCAACATCACCTGATTTGTAATCTTTTCTCAACTGCCTAAGACAGATTCTTTTTTTCCCACCACTATGCTCCCCTATCACTCTATATGTATTTCTATCATAGTACCTAACTCAGTTCAGAATAATTATTTGTTATTTTGAGGCCTTCCTCGGGGCTGATATAAAGATACTAAATATATTGGTCAGGGTCACCTCAGGAAAAAGCATTTCTATCTCAAATGAGTAACTAGGTAGTGCCGCCAGGACTGTTGAGGAGTGTGGGTGTGTTGCAGTTTTCTCTTCAGTCATTACCTGGGAATTGCTAGCAGAAAGAGCAGAGCACACGGGCCAGTCATGTCACAGTATGGGTGGTATGAAGGAACTGGTGCTGGCAAAGGAGATTTAGAAAGGGCTTTCAGTTATTATGGTCCCTTAAGAACTATGTGAGTTGTGAGAAATCCTCCAGGATTTGCCTTTGTGGAATTTGAAGATCCTAGAGATGCAGAAAATGCAGTGCAAGGACTGGATGGGAAGATGATTTGTGATTCATGAGTGAGAGTTTAACTATCAACAGGCATGCCTTGGAGATTTTGTTTTGATAGACCACCTTCCTGCCATCCCTTTGATCCCAATGATAGATGCTATGAGTGTGGTGAAAAGGGACATTATGCTTATGATTGTCATCGCTATAACAGGCAGCGAAGGAGCAGGTCATGGTGTAGATTGCATCCAGAGGAATCTTGCTAATGCAGCAGGAGCAGAGGAGGGAGGTCAAGATCAGCATCTCCTTGACGATCAAGATCTGTGTCTCTTCGTAGATCCAGATATGCTTCACTCAGAAGACCTAGGTCTGGTTCTAAAAAAGGATAGAGGTAGTTCCAATCCCAGTCAAGGTCAAGGTCAAGAACCAGGTCTATTTCACCACCAAGGAGCAGCCATCAAAGTCCAGATCACCATCTCTAAGAAGAAGTCGTTCCCCATCAGGAAGTCCACTCAAAAGTGCAATTCCTGAAAGAATAGACTGAAGTTCTCAAGTTCATTTTTTAGGAGAAATTTGTTTTGTTTACATTATTATAAGGGATTTGTGCTATATGTAAGGTATAACCTAGGAATGGTATTTCAACCATCTAATCAAAATGCATATGGATTATTATGCCCTTTAAATTCACAGCAGTAAGATAAATTTTTGTTGAATGTATTAATATCTTATGATCTGAAAACATGGGTTTTTATTTGGCACATTTAAATAATATTTTTCTAACTAGATTTTCGATTTGTGCTCAATATTAATACTTTTCAATTTGGTAAACTTCAGGAGTCAAACTCCTGAATTGTTGTTAACCATATTTCTACAGAAATACAAAGTTAATGGTGTTGGTTAAGTCTTGAACATCATTAACTATTCTATACATATACTTGGCCATGGTCTTAGGGAAATGTGCATGTTTCATTTTACGTTTATTGGTTTGGGTGAGATAATCTGCTCTTGAGCCCCCCATAATAGGATGAATGCATCATGACAAGTCCTAAATTAAGAGCTGTTTGAAGTTGGAATTAATAGATATTGTCACATTAATGATGTCATTCTGTTAACCCCAAGGGACCACAGAGTTGCCTGACAGGAACTTAAGCAAAGAGCTTATTAAACTAGATGTGTAAGAAGTAGTTGAACCTGATGCTAGAGAAACAATCTGATTCTTAAAGTCTATTGTATAGTAACTAATTGAGGTGTTCTGGCTTCTAGGTAAGATGGTGTCAAAACTTTCCATTTTGAGGAGTTCTTAATGTGCTTGTGTTTCTTTCAATATTAGTCGACCAATTTTGTACTAAAAGAGTGCATGTTGAAGGATTTGTCTGAATTTGGGACAAAACATCTTCGCGTAAACCAGCTTTGCAAAATTTTCTAACCCAATTACACTTCTCTAATTCCTTCAAGTGAGTTGCCTTACTTTGAGCAGAGGAGATCTGTCAATTACCAAGACAAATTTTTCCGTTTCTGATCACCAACATAATTTCTCTTATTTTGACAGGCTGGTCAAAGTAAAGATGTTAATCAGAAATATTAATGTGATACCCCAGCAGTTTTGTGAATTTCACCTATATTTAGCAACACTTCATGTAGCTAAGTTTGTTTTTTTTTTCATAGAACTCAAAATTTATAGCCAATAGGTTCTTTATTCAGACCTTAATAAAGGTTTTAAGTGTAAAAGGGCACTTAACAGTAATTTGAGAGTTTTATGGTCAAGCTTTAGCCACGTATTCTCTAAACTTGGTGCAAAAAAAAAGACTTAAGATGATTCAACTGGTATCCATTTTATGCTTTTCCACAAAATCATTGGATAGCATTGCAATTTGGGAATGCTGGTCTCCCTCAAATTTATTTGGCAGTGTGAGTGATCTCTATTGTGTTGGAAGTTATTTGGATGCCTTACTTTTTTGGAATTTTTACTTAACTGGCTGAACTTACATATGTGGTTGATATAAAGCTATGTGTATAATCAGCAGGTTTATTTATCTGTTGCACTTCGCTTTAAAAATTGTTCTGTGTTATATATAAAGATAAGCTTACTCAATCATAAATTTGCAGAGGTTGAAAAAAAAAAAGTGTAACTGAAGAGAGTTTAACCACGTATACTTAACAAAGGTCTGAACAGAGGTACAAGAAACCAGCAGGGAAACCTGGGTTTGGCAATTGGTAGTCACCTAGGCATGAGGGCCTGAGGGGGCAAGGGAAGGAAGCAGTTCTAAGACTTTTTCATGAGCTATAACCATAGTTCACCTACTAAAGTCTTCAGTAAAGAAATCCAGGCTTGCCTCTCCCTTGAGGATGCCCACACCCATGTCTCAAATGTCTACTTTCCCTTCTCTCATTTCTTAATAAACTCTTTACTCCCTTGCGTACCCTAAAAAAAGAAAGGAAAAGAAAAGAAATCCAGCCGCTTACAAACTGCAGCTCCGTAGAAAGGCCCAGGGGAAATAAATACCCTGATACATGCTCTACCAGCCTTCTGAAGGCAGGGAGACCAGCTGAGTCTGTCCACAGTGACTGGCCTCCTGGGCATAAGGCAGGCTGGAGAAGGGAGACAGTGGGTCAGGTGTGCAAATGCAAAATCTCCAGCAATTCCTATACATGGACACTAAATGAGTGATTGAGTTCAGTGACGGAAACATGAATGAGAATCGTACATGAAAAGAGAATAGAAACTTAGGAGAGTTTTCATATGGATCTTATTGTCTGACTACAGAAGAACAAAGAAGATGGTTAAGAATTAAATTCCAAGTCTCTGTAAACTCTGTGTTTCTTAAAGCATTTTCTTAAGATCACCTGCATCAAAACCGACCAGAGAACATGTTAAAACACAAATTCTTGGGTACTATGTAAGGCCTACTGAATCAGAATCTCTGGAGTTAAGGCACAGATTTTGAGGTATTGTGGCAGTTTGAGATTATTTATGAACTCCAAAAATGAGAAGGATTATATTTGTAAACTGGCCTGTTCCTCTGGGTGTGATACCTTTTGATTGTATTAAACTCAAAGGTTTTAAGTTTACTTAATTAAATCAATTTAGGGCCTTTGATTTGACCACGGAAGTAAAACATGACTCAGGTTAAGTCTTCCCCACCACCACCTTTGTGGGCTAATATAAATGGACACTCACTCAAGAAGACACACAGGAAGAGAGTGAGCTCCATAGATGCCAGAGGAGGGAAGGCTCAAACAGCTCAACCCCAGGGAGAGATGAGCCATATGCCTGATAGTTTGCAGCTGAAGAAAACAGAGCAGCTGAGCAACTGACAAAGCCTGGAAGGAAACGCCCTATGCCAGACTGATATAGGAAGTCCTGAGAGACAAACCCTATGCCAGCCTACAGCTGAGATCAGAAGAAGCTGGGCAGAGAATGAGGAAGGAGAGACCAGGCAGAGATGGCCTACCATCTTGCTTTAACACGTGGCAACTGACTCTAGTGAGAAAGCAGCCTTGAGCTGGACTCTTTAGGGCCTTGTAAGTGTAAACTTTTACCGCAAATAAATACCTTTTATAAAAGCCAACAGATTTCTGGTACTTTGCATTGGCACTCCTTTGACAGACTAAAACAGTCATTAAGTTCCCCAATTGATTCTGATGAAAAAATTTTTTTTTTTCTAGAAACTGTTTAGTCATAAAACTTGAGAAAATTGTGGGCAATAGTCTCTAATTTATTACTCTACATTGGTTTTAACTTTCTTGATAAACTATATTCTTTAGTTAAGGTGCTCATTTTAATCTGGAGATCATATGAGACAAGTAAAATACTCACTGTAGAAAATTGCCAGGCTGTGAGCCCCTTGGGGGTAAATTGTCACTGAATCAAAAGGAAATATGCATTGGAGGGGGTATTTCTTTCCTTCTTCTCTTTCTGTGCAGACTGTATCTCAGGGAAGTCTCAACTCCCCAACCCTTTGTCACAGGCAGGCGGCCTGGAACCAAACTTAATCATTACTATGCACTGTAATCCCAAAGGCTCCACAGCCCTTAGATTAGCAAAACAAGCTCATTTCCAAGATGCTTAATGTTGGCGATACTTTTTCAGGTATTAGCAAATGGCCCCCTAACAAACACATCATCAAAAGCAGGGCTGCCGAAAGCATCGAGTGCCAACTTGAGGATGACAGTCCAGCTCCTAACCAAGAAGCACCAGGGGCTCTTTAGGAGTGGTGGGGAGACAAGAATGAAGGCACTTATGGTAGACCATATGTGTGAGCGCTGAAGCAGTCAGACTGGAACATGGAGGAGATACCCAGGCTGGGAATTGGAGCTATGTGACTTTAATCTCAGAATATCAGAGCATTTGTTTGTTTATTCTTTTTTGCCTGTGGAAATGAGAAAAGAGAGTGGGGAAAATATTTTTAACACAAGAAATAGTTTCCTATAGTGATAACTGAAGCACCAATAAAATAATCGTTACTTATTAAACATATTTTAGTCAGGGATGTCCTTTTATTGCTATCTAAGTGGAGTATTCTGAGGACCTGTGACATTAACTAGTACTCAGAAATATTTAAAAACTCTTTGGAAAAAACATGAAAGAGATACAAACATAATCATAATATTAATGCCTGGTACATATTAAGTAGTCACTATATTCCAGAGGTACTAAGTGCTTTGAGTATATCATTTAATTGTTTTATCAACCTTATGACAAATCTATGATTTGAATTTTTCCAATTTTACAGATGAAGAGATTGAGACTTACTGAAATTTTGGCTTAAATTCCTAAGAACTCATAGCTTGTAGGTGGTATGGTTGGAATTCTAATTGTACAACTACACAGCTTATGTTTTTGGTAAAAATAACCTTCAATACCATTTAATAATTATCCACTTTAAGTTCCTAAAGGCCAGTAAAACTGTAGAAATATTTACAATGTCTTTTGAATAAACAAAGTAATAAATATAGTGTTACATATATGAAAGATGTAGGAGTAAATTCCTAGGTTTTGTAGTCAGACTAATGCTCCAATAATGATTCTGGTATTAATTAGTTAAATAACTTTGGACATCTCTGAGTCTCAACTTTTATTTTCTGTCAAGCAATATAACTATAAGGAGATGGCATAATGTGCATTGAATGCCTAAGCCAATGAAAGTAGTCATTAAATAGTGGTCATTCTTATAATGGATAATGTAGTCTTCATACTAAAACCCAAAGGGCCATTTTTAAAAGGAGTTGCATGCACTTTTATTCACTAATCAACCTACTTATATATTGTCCATCAAAAAAAAAAAAAAGCCTTAGGTTTTTGGATCTAGGAGGGTCAATCTTGTCGCAAACATTATTTTTCAGCTTAAAATATAAGATGCCAAAATTTTATTTCATATCTTACTTTCATATTAAAGTATATTTGTACTGCCTGAGTGTGATTCTTAAATCTGAAGTCACAATTCAAGACCCTAGGGGAGAAGCAGGTATGAAAAATGATGATTATGTATGAGACGTATGTGTGTTTGTAGGTGGCTTGAGTGGAGCGAAGATGTAGTTAGAGCTGGAGACGTCAAAGCACTGTGAATTGAGAATGTTATTAATGTGGATCATAAAGTAATGGGAATATGATGTCAAGATACAAGAAGGAGAGAAAGATTATGATTATGTTACTAAAACCACCAGAAGATAAGGGTCTGTTGGATTAGGTAGACAAGAGCAATAAAGAAAGAAAAGAGGTTGCTGAGTTTTTGAAGGTAGAGGAAAAGTTTAGGAGAAGCAATAGGAAACAAGGGGTATGCCAATTCCCTAACATAGGTAAACTTCTCCAGCCACTTTTCCTGCTCCTATATTCTCAAATTTTGCTAGAGAGATCTCTGTACCCAAAGAACAGTTTCTACCATGGACTCAGAAGCAGTCAACCACTCATTGTTATTAACCAATGCTTTACTGTTTCTCTAATTGTCTGCAGTTGCATTAGGTTGATTCATTTGCTTAAGAACCAAGCCCTAAGGACACCTATTATCTACAAAATGACCTCACCTTCTACTTAAATGAGATCAAGACCAATAGCAATGAGTTCCCACAATACCACTCCTATTTCCCTCAAAATCCCATCAGCTTCTTCACTCATCTTTTCCACTCCCCCTTTTATCTCAGAGAAAGAACTTCAGGCTCATTCATTTGTGACGTCCTTCCATTCATTCCACATCCTCTGGGAGTTTACCCCAATAATCACACATCTTCTCCTTTCCCCTTATATAGCTTTTCTCTCTATTGACTGGATCCTTTCCCTAAGACTGTAAACATGTTCACATCACACCACTGCCCAACCTGTGTGTTCTCTTTTACCATCAGATTTCTCAAAAGACAATTTTCAGAAGCGGAGCTTCCATTTCCTGACTTTTTATTTTGCCATTTGATCCATTGGTCTAGGGAATCACTCTCTCAGGGGGTTAATAATAATCCCCTAAAGCTAACGTATTTTTCTTCTATCCTCATCTCCTTTAAATGTTCTACAGAATTTTTTCATCACAACTCCCCTCCCGTACCATTCATGAAACTTCTGTCTCAAATTGCTTCTTCTAGGGCTTATTTGTAGACTGTTATTCCCCATCCTGCTCCCCAAACAAAAGCGTCCAAAGTGTCTGTTCTTGGTACCCTTGCCTAATCTCTCTATATTCTTTCCCTGAAAAACCACCTGGAGTAGCCTGGCCTTAACTGGCATTTCTAAGCAAACATATATGCTGGCCATTACATATATCACATGTTTTCTCTTGCCTCAAAACTCACTTCTATCGTCTCCACCAAGACACCCTGCAAGTACCTCAAACTGAGCCCAGTACCCTTTTTGGATAACCCAAATTTACAACTATGAGCCTCTCAGGTTGCAATCTCTTCCCCTTTTCCTTGCATTCAAACAGGTGCTAAATCCTGTTGATTCAACCTGCATAGTATCTCTGACAATGATTTCCTCTCTGTTTCTTTCAGAACACTCTTCACTATCTCTCATCCGGTAGTAAACAATAACTTTTAAACAATACCTCTTAAAAATATATCATTTGGAATCTCACGAAACTGAATGTGGAAAACAAAGCTTAAAAGCTGGGATATTCTCACTCCAATACTCACCTTTAACCCTTTTCCAGTACCATTCTCTGGCCTCATATAAACTGGAAGTTTTCAGAAACATTGCAAAGAAGAGAAAGTTCTTGAGATTCCTAGAAACTTTTTGTTCTGCACGCTTTTGTTAACATTCAGAGAACTCGCTTAGACTTTACACTACCTTACGGATTCCCAGAATCTCTCATTTCTCTCTAGGCATTGCCCCTTGCTACTTCTTTATCTCCCCTTTAAAACTCACCTCACCCCTTCTTTTTTTTTTTTTTTTAATTTTTGCCCCGTGGTATTAAAATAGAAGAAGTCTGAGATTTGAAGTTAAAATAGCCTAATATCAAATCTCAATTCTGCCACTCACTGACTCTAAGATTTGGGAGAAATTATGTAACACTTGTTTTTCAATATGCAAAAAAACAAAAAAAGATAACACCTATGTGAGTGTAACTAGTGAAAATTAAATGAAATAATATATATAAGTTACATGCTACAGAATATAAACATTCAAGAAAATAATAATTCTTTCCAAACTGACATCAACTCATATTAAATAATGGCTGGTAGAATTTAATGTTATTTCTTTAGGAGTAGCAACATGGTTCTGCATATAGTACCAAAGTGAAGGTGAATCTTTAGTGAATTTCAGGCATCCAGTGAACACAGTTGTCAGGATTAGAAGGTTCTTCCTAACACCCCTTAAAACCATCCTACTTTGCTTCATTCTTTTTCATTCCTATGATAATGTTCTATTCTTATATTCTAATTTATTTATCAAAATATTTTAAAATGTCATGTTTTCTAACTAGATGACAACTGTGAAGGGATGGCTATGCCAGTGGGGTTGACTGGAAGCTGGAAGGTGTGGATCTTTGGTGAGAGGTGGCAGTGTTGTTGGGCAGATGGCAGGGGAAAAACTGAAAGGCACAAAGGCTGGCATGTTTGGGCACCCTTTTCTATTGGCCAAGACTAGGGGAGATCTGGGAATGTGAAAAGAAGTGAAAACTCAGGTGGACAATCTTCCTTAACTAGCACTAATTAAATAATCTTGGCTGAAAACCCCAGTTCTACATAAAAGACTACAAATCTGGCAGTGTTGTATGTGCAGAGATTTTGGATTAGGTTTGGCCAATACAAAATGCCACGAGCATTATATGTGCCACTTTTTCTTAAAATTTTTGTTTAAAATGTGAGCATATGATTCATAACCAGGAGCTATTACCATCAACAAAAATCTCTCAGCCGAATGATGTTGCTGAATTCAGGGTAGCTTATATTTCTGTAATTCAGTCTTTACCATTTAATATTTTTTCTTCCTCAGGGTCAAGTTCTAACTATTATCTAAAATAACAGAGTCTTTGAATAGTCTTTGGCATTGTGGTCAGGATCATAGACTGTGGAGCCAGACAAGCAAGTTTTACTACTACCTCTGCCATTTATCAGAGGTATCACCATGGGCATTTTATTTAAACTTTTCCTGCTTCTCTTTTCTTATATGTAAGATAAAAATGATAATACTAACCTCATAGTGCCATTGAGATAACTAAACAAATTAATATATATAAATTCCTTAGAATAGCTCCTGGCAAGTAGTTAGCATCATATACTATTAAGTTAGCTACTAGGCTGGCACACGGTAAATTCTATGTAAGTGTTAACTATTGCTGCAGCTAGAAGCTGTCAGGGTAAATTCCACATGCTATACTATTCTTTTAAAATCAGTACACTGCTCTATCATCACAGAGGAATTTATTCAAGTTTTCCAGATAAATGTCTAAATATACTTACTCATCAAACCAAACATGAATTTACTCTAAATTGAAGAGGCATAGTGGAAACAACCATTTTATTTTTTTAAGAAAAAAATTGTTTAAATTGTAGTAACTTGATATAGAATTAAAAGAGTTTATAAAAGCATTTGGCAGAGTTTGATGTTGATCAAGTTCAGAAGAAATGTGAGAGCAAAATAAAATGGTTATTCAGTGAGTTATTGATTCATTCAATAAGCAATTACCATATGCTTTGCCCTGTGCAGAGGGTTGAAGAAGACATAAATATAAAATGAGTTTCCTACATTTTGGAGTTATAATCAAATGACTAGAAATCAGATAAATAAATAATTTTAAGTCATCGTACTGAGCACAATAGAGTCAAATATGAAGTGATGCAGGAACATACAGAAGGACATGAGTTGTACGTAGGGGGTATGATGGTTAGGCGAATGTGTCAACTTGGCCAGTTGCTTGGTCAAGCAAGGACTGGACTAAATATAAAACAAGGGCATTTCATGGACTTTAATCATCAGTAAGTTGATTGCATAGATGCCTGGTTACATCTACAATCAATGGAGGAGACTGCAGTCAGCAATGAGTGACATGTGATTCAATCAGTTGAAGGCCTTAAAAGGGAAAGTGATTTTCAGCATTCAGGGAGAGAATTCCCATCTCTACTTCGGACAGCCAGCGTCTCCTGGGGAACTCATCAAGGACCTTCACCAGAGTCCCTGGTTTGCAGCCTGCCCTATGGAATTTGGGCTTGTGCATCCCCATGGTTACATGGACAATTTTGTAAAATCTCATACCGTTTACAGATATCTCCTGTGGGTTCTGTTCCCCTAGAGAACCTTGACTAATACAAGGGGCACTTGACGGTTTTCTCTGGCTATTAAAATGCAGGCAATTATTTCTGTCCTAAAGTAGGATCTCTGGTATATGGAGAGAAAAGAACTCATAACATCAATATTCTCTCTTGTTTTAATGCTTAAATTTTTTCTCAGTTTAGCCCATGAAAAAATATAATAACAAACATAGAGACTTGACCCCAAAACACCAAACATTCAAAGTCTTCAAATTTAGTAAGAAATAATAATCATAACAAGGAATAGCAGTGCAATATATTAATTCAACATCATAGTTATTCTCTTAAAAGGGGGGCTGGGGCCAAAACGCTACCTTCAAAAATATGCATACCTTTAGGAGAATCATATGAGAACATTTCTCCTTGACTCTTATGTTCTCCTTGGCTAATGTCAGGGCATTAACATGGTTATTTGGGCTGTGGAAATATGCAGAAGGTATAGATGGTTCCTGAAGATTGTGAGCACAGTAACAGTCACTCAAGCGCCTCCATTCAGCCATTTACATCCTCCCCAGTCCAGTGCGAAGTCAAGAAGCAAAGACGGCTTTTTGCTCTTGTTCAATATTATTCATTCATGATGAATCAAATTATTCATGTTCTTTAAATAAAAATCTGTAATAAAATAAGTTCAAAACCTGTAATACAGCCTGGGTGATACAAACTGGGTTTTTTAGAATGTATATATTGTAATATTGTTTTAAAGTTTCTTAATCTTGATTAGATGCCAAACACAGAAACGATGCTGTGGTTTCATAGTATAATTTTAAGAAGTAAACTAACTAAAAGATATGAACACTTTTTATAAAGCTAAGCATTCTTTTTTGTCAAGCTATTTAACCCTTACACTTCCACACTGAGTACGATCTTAGAAAGTTAGAAAAATAGGACCTTGGAGGGATCAACCACAGGAAGTTTTGAGCACCAACATGTGATAGGCACAAATTTTGGCACCATAAATCAAATTACAAATATCATAATTAAACCTGTTGCCAGAAATAACCAGCTTGGAAATATAATACAAAAAAAAAAGAAAGAAAGAAATCCCATCCACAATAACAGCAAAAATATAAAATACGAAGGAAGAAATTTGGTAAGAAATGCATAGGATCTATGGAATAAGGAAAGCTACAAAACATTATATGTGTTTATGTGTATGTGTATATATATAAACAAAGATTTGATTAACTGGAGAACCTTATCATTCTCTCGCCACCTTAGCTAAAGTAGTACCCTTCTATATCCAACTACACTTATCCCTGTATTTATGACACAATCTTGATTCCTTGTTTGCTTATTTCATTTCTGTACCTGAACACTAAAATGAGCTTTGTGAAGGCAGATATTTTGCCTTTCATGCTTATTCATGTTTAGCATGCAAATTGAGTAAAAAACCTTACTATGTGTATTAGTCAGAGTTCTCTAGGGAAACAGAATCAACAGGAGATATCTGTCAATAATATGAGATTTTATAAGAGTCTCTCATGTGACCGTGGGCATGCACAAGTCCAGGTTCCGCAGGCAGGCTGCAAACCAGGGGCTCCGATGAAAGTCCAGTGAAGGTCCTTGATGAGTTTCTGGGAGGAGTTGGCTGTCCAAAGACAAGCTGGGAAATTCTCTCTGAGTGTTGAAATCACTTCCCCTTTTAAGGTATTCAACTGATTGGATAAAAGCATCACCCATTGCTGACGGCAATCTCCTTGATTGAGGCAGATGTAATCAGCCACCCACCCAGTAAACTCACTGGTGACCAAAGTCCATAAATGTTCTTGTATTACAATTAGCCCAATGCTTGCTGAACCAAACACCTGGACACAATTATCTGGCCGAGTTGACACATTAGCCATCACAGTCCACCCCTTGTCAACTTGGCAACCATACACACTACCTTAAACCATACTTAGTCTCTAAGTAAAACCAATAACAGACAAGCATACATATATATTTCCACCTAACAATATACGACTCGCCTGCATACAACCAGAAATGCATTAATTCCCTACAGAATAGGGTGGAAGTCCTTGGGTAATATTCACTCTTAAACTTGACATCCTTAAATATTATGACATGAAATTAATACAACTTTTCATATGTAGGGAAAAAGGTTGGGGAAGAAAACAAAGAAATTCATTTTGTGTACATATACAATCATACTCATAATGAAACAAAGAAGAAAGGTTCATGACTATTATAGTCCTCATTTCTGTAACTGATCACATGGTTGAAGTTCATATTTATCACCACCCATTCCATGTTTCCATTACCCTCAGCAAGCACTTCAGCTCGCCGTAGTTCTTTGCCTGGTGGGGTGAACCAAACTTTCATTCCTGAAGATTCTGGGCCATTGTGAGTCCTCCTTGAATTGGTTTGTTGCAATTTTCCATTGACTTTAATTATAGGGCATGGCAGTACTAGAAGACACCCTAGAGGATCTCCTGTATTCAAGGCAAACTCTTCTTTACCCCCATTATATAGATGTAGTCCTATTTCCCCTTGATAGTCATGATCAATCACCCAAGCCAATACAGTAATTCCCTTCTTTGCCTGTTGATTCACATATAAAAGGAGCCCAAAGTGGCCAGGTGGCAGTCTTAACTTTGAGTTCAATGGAATCATTGTTGTGTTGCCTGGTGGCAGCACTCCTCCTTTTGGGACTAAAACCTGTAGACCAGCAAAGCTTAAGGCTGCAAGTACAGGAAGCAAAAATTTTCCTAGTGGGTCACTAGGGATAATAGTGAGGGGTGACACTCCCATTTCTACCCCTTGATTCATGAATCCTGGTTATGGGAGAAACAGCACCATAGAGTGGACGCTGATTTAGAGCATACACAGCTTCCTGGAGAACATTGCCCCAGCCCTGCAAGGTATTGCCACGTAGTTGGCACCGTAATTGAGTCTTCAAAAGGCCATTCCACCATTCTATTAATCCAGCAGCTTCAGGGTGGTGAGGAACATGGTAAGACCAGTGAATTCCATGGGCATGTGCCCATTCCCATACATCATTTACTGTGAAATGGGTTCCTTGATCAGAAGCAATGCTGTGTGGAATGCCATGGTGGTAGATAAGACATTCAGTAACTCCACGGATGGTAGTTTTAGAAGAAGCATTACGTGCAGGAAATGAAAACCCATATCCAGAGTATGTGTCTATTCCAGTTAAAACAAATCATTGCCCCTTCTATGGAAGAAGTGGCCCAATGTAGTCAACGTGCCACCAGATAGCAGGCTGGTCACCTCGAGGAATGGTACCATATCGGGGGGCTGAGTGTGGGTCTCTGCTGTTGGCAGATTAGGCATTCAGCAGTGGCTGTAGCCAAGTCAGCCTTGGTGAGGGGAAGTCCATGTTGCTGAGCCCTAGCATAACCTCCATCCCTACCTCCATGGCCACTTTGTTTATGAACCCATTGGGCAATGACAGGAGTGGCTGGGAAAAGAGGCTGAGCATTATCCACAGAACAGGTCATCTTATCCATTGATTATTAAAATCTTCCTCTGCTGAAGTCACCCTCTAGTGAGCATTCACATGGGACACAAATATGTTCATGCTTTTTGCCCATTTAAGAAGGTCTATCCACATACCTCTTCCCCAGACCCCCTTGTCACCAATTTTCCAGTCATGTTCCTTCCAAGTCCCTGATCATCCAGCCAAACCATTGGCAACAGCCCATGAATCAGTGTACAAACATACTTCTGGCCATTTCTTCTTCTAAGCAAAATGAACAACCAGGTGCACTGCTTGAAGTTCTGCCCACTGGGAGGATTTGCCCTCACTGCTATCCTTCAAGGATGTCCCAGAAAAGGGCTGCAGTGCTGCAGCTGTCCACTTTTGGGTGGTACCTGCATATCGTGCAGAATCATCTGTAACCAGGCCCGAGTTTTCTCATCCTCAGTCAACTGGTTGTAAGAGACTCCCCAAGAGGCCAAAGCTGTGGGCTGGGAAAGAGAAGGTAACATGTCAAGGGTGGTGACCATGGGTATTTGGGCTACTTCCTTATATAACTTACTTATGCCTTCAGGACCTACTTGAGCCCTATCTCGTATTTATCACTTCCACTTTATTATGGAGTGCTGCTGTGCATGCCCAACTTTATGGTTTGGTGGTCAGACAATACCCAGCTCATGATGGGCAACTCAGATCTCATGGTAACTTGATGGCCCATGGTTAAGGGCTCAGTCTCTACTAAGGCCCAATAACAAGCCAAAAGCTGTTTCTCAAAAGGGGAGTAGTTATCTGCAGAGGATGGCAGGGTTTTGCTCCAAAATCCTAAGGGTCTGCATTGTGATTCCCCTATAAGGGCCTGCCAAAAGCTCCAGACAGCATCTCTATTTGCCACTGAAACTTCCAGCACCATTGGATCTGCTGGATCATATGGTCCAAGTGGTAGTGCAGCTTGCACAGCAGCCTGGACCTGTCGCAGAGCCTCCTCTTGTTCCGGTCCCCAATCAAAACTAACAGCTTTTCTGGTCACTGGGTAAATGGGCCAGAGTAACACACCCAAATGAGAAATGTGTTCTCTCCAAAATTCGAAGAGGCCAACTAAGCGTTGTGCCTCTTTTATGGTCGTAGGAGGGGCAAGATGCAACAGCTTATCCTTTACTTTAGAAGGGATATCTTGACATGCCCCAAACCACTGGAGACCTAGAAATTTCACTGAGGTGGAAGGACCCTGTATTTTTGTTGGATTTATCTCCCATCCTTTCTCACGCAAATGCCTTACCTATAAGTCTAGAGTCTTTGCTACTTCTTGCTCACTAGGTCCTATCAACATGATATCATCAAGATAATGGACCAGTGTGATGTTTCGTGGAAGGGAGAGACAAGGTCCCTGTGGACAATATTATGACATAGGGCTGGAAAGCTGATATACCGCTGAGGCAGGACAGTGAAGGTATACTGCCAACTTGCCAGCTGAAAACTAACTGTTTCTGGTGGTCCTTCCTAATGGCAATCGAGAAAAAAGCATTTGCCAGATCAACAGGTGCATACCAGGTACCAGGGGAAGTGTTGATTTGCTCAAGCAATGATACCACATCTGGGACAGCAGCTGCAATTGGAGTCACCATCTGGTTAAGTTTACGATAATCTACTGTCATCCTCCAAGAGCCATCTGTTTTCTGCACAGGCCAAATATGAGAGTTGAATGGGGATGTGGTGGGAATCACCACCCCGCATCCTTCAAATCCTTGATGGTAGCACTAATGTCTGCAATCCCTCCAGGAATCCTGTATTGCCTTTGATTTCCTATTTTGGTAGGTAAGGGCAGTTCTAGTGGCTTCCACTGGGCCTTTCCAACCATAGTAGCCCTCACTCCACAAGTCAGGGATCCAATGTGGGGATTCTACCAGTTACTGAGTATGTCTATTCCAATTACACATTCCGGAACTGGGAAATAACCACAGAATGAGTCCAGGGATGCTCTGGACCAATTGTGAGACAGACCTGAGCTAAAACTCCATCAATCATCTGATCTCCATAAGCCCCTACTCTGACTGGTGGACAACAGTGACGTTTTGGGTCTCCTGGAATTAATGTCACTTCTGAGCTAGTGTGTAACAATCCCTGAAATGTCTGATCATTTCCTTTTCCCCAATGCACAGTTACTTTCATAAAAGGCTGTAGGTCTCCTTGGGGAAAGGTGGGAAGAAAATTAAAAGTATTAATTTTGGCAGTTTAACAGGATCCATCCCCAAGCGGACCTGGCCTTCTCCTCATTCAAGGGGCTCTGGTTCTGTAAACTGTCTCAAGTATGGGAATTGATTAAGGGTTCGTGATTCTCTGCGTCTGTAATTTGAGTTAGGGTTTTATTCACTCGACCTAGAAGCTTTCTGCTTATACAGATCCAGAAGAAATTTAGTAGCCTGCCCATCTATTTCACTTCTAGGTACCCCATGATCTAATTAGCCAATGCCACAACTCCATGCAACTCAGACTATTTTGAGTGCTGCTTTGAATCTGCGTTTCATTGCAGTAGCCACAACCACCTTGCCTTTGGCGATTAACTGCCAATACTTGACTTTTACCAAACGAGATCCAATCATCTTCTTATTGTTTAAGGATTCTAATTCCATTACAGCCTTCCCTACAGTAATATCTGGACTACAGAGGAGAGCAACTACAGAGCTCTTCAGAGAAGATAGGGTTATTCTTACAAAATTTATTCCTCACAGTCCTGGTTAAAAGTGTGTCCTCTGGACATTCCTGGGGGGGGGGTCTCAAATGGTAAATCCATTCTAGTATTCCAATCTCTCTAAGCCTTTGAATTTCCTCTTCTTTTGTGTACCAGGACAAATCAGGCATCTCAACATCAGACATGCTAGGCCATCGTTTGGTCCATGCTTCAGTCAGCCACCCAAACAAACTTAGAGCCCTTTCTAACCACTCGAGCTATAGCGTTCATCCCAGAATTTCTGCTTAGTGGGCCCATCAATAAATTCAGCCTGATCCAATTTTATATTCCTTCCACCACTATCCCATACCCTTAGTATTCATCCCACACATATTCCACTGATTTCTGTCTATATAAGTTGGAAAACTGATGCAGTTCTTTCAGAGTATAGAGTACTTCCTCATGGGTCACACTTTGTATTTCACCTTTGGGGGCTTGTTGTGATTTTAGTCTAGTAATAGGTCTCAAGGACAAGATGGGTGGTGGGGGTGGGTAAGGAGGAAGATTAGAAATATTTTGCAAGTTACTGACCTCAGGGCATTCCTTTGCATTTTCTTCTGGTGAGACAGGATTAATCTCTTCAGGCAGGCGTTAGAAGGCAGATTCCTCAGGGCAGACTGGAGGTTGGGCAGTGCATTCTGGAGTTTGGCTGGTACCTGCCTCAGGGCTGGAAGGAGATCCCGACTCCCTGGGGCAGGCTGGAGGCAGGATGATACAGGTTGACAAGGTGTGGTTTCCACATGGCAGGCCATTGCAGGTTTATCTGGTAAAGTCTCAGCAGAATGTCCCCACCAATATTATCATCAACCCATATGTCTCCATTCCAATCCTCGGGGTTCCACTCCTTTCCAATCAATGCCTTCACTTTAATTGCAGAAACCCTGCAGGGTTGAAATTTTAGTTTCCTCTGTAATCCTGCCACTCATACAGTGAGAGTCTGGGTTTGATTCTCAGATATCTTAAGTCTGTGGCTACAGGAGACAAGATTTTCTTTCAAGGCACACGTAGAAACTTTCATATCATTCATGTGGCAATTAAGTTTCAAATTTGAAGACTTTGGCTCATCTCTTTCTTTTGTAACTGTATACAGAGTATCTAGGAGGAACCAGCCGACATCATTATACCTTTGACTCCACAAAATTCTGTTAAGGTGTTGAAAACACTCTCACCCAGATCCTTGCTTCTTATAAGTGTGAAAGTAGGGAAGCAATGATGCTATTTTGGGTATCTCTATTGCCAGCTTACCTTAGGGACTGTTAGCGACATCTTCATTATTAGAAAGGAAGTCATTAGTACCCTTGAATCCAATTAGAGTACAGAACCAATTACAAAACTCCCAGAACCATCTCAGACATCCCATGTTTAAGACTCTGTTCCTCAAGAACCACCCCATTCTTGGTACCAAGCTGCATTAGTCAGGGTTCTCTAGGGAAACAGAATCAACAGGAGATATCTGTCAATAATATGAGATTTTTTAAGAGTCTCTCACGTGACCGTGGGAATGCACATGTCCAGGTTCTGCAGGCAGGCTACAAACCAGAAACTATGATAAAAGTCCAATGAAAGTCCTTGATGAGTTTCTGGGAGGAGTTGGCTGTCCAAAGACGAGCTGGGAAATTCTCTCTGAATGTTGAAATCACTTCCACTTTTAAGGTATCAACTGATTGGATAAAAGCGTCATCCATTGCTAACAGCAATCTCCCTGATTGATGCAGATGTAATCAGCCACCCACCCAGTAAACTCACTGGTGACCAAAGTCCATATATGTTCTTGTATTACAATTAGCCCAATGCTTGCTGAACCAAACACCTGGACACAATTACCTGGCTGAGTTGACACATTAGCCTAACCATCGCAATATGTAAAGAGTAATTATAACCCAATACATAATTGGGTTATAATAAATAGGTACAGACATGAAGTGAAGACTCATACATAAATAAACCCAAACAGCTTATTATGAAAAAAATTAAACTTCAATGAGTAATCAAAAATATAAATTGAATCCTTTGCGCCCTGAAAACTGGAGTGGTGCCTGCAGGAGGGTGAAATGAACCTTTAACTCATACTCCAGCTTTCCTCCAAGTCCATGACAGGGACTGTTAAAACATCTGTAAAGTGGGGATAATCGCAAGACCCAAGCGCAGACTACATCTGCCTCTTCTTGTAAACACAGGGAGTGGGAAACAGGAGCTGCAGCAAAGCAAAGGTAAAGAAAACATAGAGGGGGCCCCAGTTCATCTCAGCCATGAGTCCTCACAGACTTCTCAGCATAAGAGGTGTCCAATAGGCAGGCACAGGAGGAACTTTATTAGCTCTTGCTCCTTAAATTGATAGTATAAACCAAGGTTATTTTGTAAGAGAATATGGGGAGGGGGGAGGGACATCTAAAGGTGAAGTATGATCTGAATGGATGAATGTTCTCATAGCCAGGCAGGGCTGCTCACCAGAAGTATCATGATGAAGGCTGCTCTAGAATACTGGATCTGGGTCAGATTGTGGAGTCCACTACCCACCAGCTCTTCATGCTCTTCCTTGGAGCTCATATGCCAACAGCTTCGAGACACTCCCCAAAGCAAGATCCATACATCCACACCAGAGCTGACTGGTTCCTGTGTTAGAATGGAATCTCCCCATGGTGTTCAGGCCACAGCTGAGAAGTGGAAAGACTTTACCCATCCACCAAAGGACTTCTGGGTCTAATGCCTCCAAAATTTGCAGGCAGCTGCTCTTCCCATGTCTTGCCATCCTATTATCCTTGGTCACTGCTCTTCTCCTGCTAAAGAGAGAGAGAGAGACAGAGACAGACAGACAGACAGACAGAATACATGAGACAGCATTTTGTTCTCCATTTTTGGTGAATAATTTGGAATTATATAGCAAGAGAATTGTAATTGTTTATGCCCTTTTACCCATTCATTCTACTTCTAGGGAAGGAATAGGAAATACACAAAAAGCATACATGTATATATGTATATCTTTAGTACAGTTTTCCTTAATAGAAAAAATGAAAAACCATCTAAATATCCATCAATGAGCTAGTGAATAAAGAAGGTATGCTGTACCAGTATGCAGTCTTTAAAAATTACATTTTGAAAGAATATGAAACGATTTTGGAAAGTGCACAGAAAAATTATGATTGGGAAAAAACAAGACAATACAGCTAATATAGTATTATCTTACTTTGGAAGTACATATATGTGTACACACATATAAAAAAAGATTAGAGAAAAAACATGACAAAAATTAGCAGTCACTCTCCCTGGTTGTTGCAAACGTTATTTCCCTTATCATGCTTTTCTTTATATTTAATATGGTCTACACTGAATTTGCATTACTTTTAAAATTTTGAAAGTCAATATTTTAAATTTTTAATTGCTTCTTAAAAAAAACATAGCTATTAAGACTACAGACACATATGTTGTAAAAAGGAATGTTGCCTGCCTGGTATGTGTAGACTAATTGCTTTTTTGGAAAGAGTGTGCTCATAAATATTTCCAGCCAGTTTTATCTAGCTTTAGATTGAACCATATGGTATTTCTTTTGTATTTTTTCTACTTTTGCTTTTTCCACTTTTTTTGTACACAGTGGTAGTTGATTTTATTTGTTTATAAGAAACATTTTATCAGACTTATGCTTGGCTACTGTGGGCCTAAATTCTTGCTTTCAGGAAGAAATAGCAAACTGAGATTCAGGAATATGGACAGTAACTAACTGCTCAGTTAATCACATTACATTAGAAACATCACCTTGGTGATGCCTGGATTTTGGATTTCTCCTAGTCTCAAAACCATGAGCCAATAAATTCCCATTATTTAAGACAGTCTATTACATGTTATTTGTTTTAGCAGCTGGGAAACTAAAACAATAAGTAAAAATAATCATTTCTTTTGGAATAGAAAAGATACAAAAATGTTCAAAACTATTTTTAAAGAAATTACAAACAAATCCATAATTGGTTTTGTGAAACCTTTCAGTTAAAATTGTATTGTTCATATCAAAATACAGTTTTAAAATAGGGCTTGGTATTTATGAAAGACAATATATTGAATTATGGAAATTTTGGTGTGCCTTGCCATGCTCCCATTATCAACAACGTAAGAAAAAAATCAGCAAAAATAATGTTGCTCATTGTCTCACTAAAATAAATCATTTTACATATTGTGATTTCCAATTATAATACAAATACATTTGTTAATTAAATAGAATTTAGAAAATTTAGAAACTTCCAAGGCAATAACTTCACCCATCCATGTTCTAACCACTAATGATAACCTTTGTTGATTTTTTTAATGTTTTACTTTAAGTTCATATATTTTCACTAAGCATAAATATTTTGTATAATCATAAATATTTTCAATTGATGGTATAGTTCATATATAATTTTGCATCTTTCTTTTTCACCTAATATTTTTCATCTAATATTATAAATTTTAAGCATTTGCCCAAATAATTAGTCTTCAAATATAGCTATTTAAATGGCTATGCAATATCTTTTCATGATATCCAACAATATATTTAACCATTCTCTTGTTAGATACAAGTTGTTTCCATGTTTTTATTATTATAAATAGCATTATAATGCACACCATTGTCTGAATTTTGATTATTTTTTAGGAATTGATTCACAGAAAGGAAGGTAAAAGGCCAAAGAATATGAGCTTCTGGGGAATTACTAGTGCATGATGCCACTTTTTCCCCAGAAACATTTTTCCAATTTACACTCCTGCCAGTAGTATATTAAAATGCCTCAAAGAAAATCGTAGACAGATCCCACAGATTTTTCAATTACACTCAGAAAATAAAAGTCCATTTAACTAAAAAAATCACCTAACTCCAAATATCTATGCAAATATAATTTTCTCCCAACAGACCAGAAGCTTGGAATGGGGAGGAGTGAGTAGGGAACAAAACCTGGCCCTCCCTCTCATGGGGAGCTTTCTGACTTTCTAGACGCCTACTCCAACTGGCTACCATAGACCCTGTCCCCCAGCACCTGTGTTCCTTGGTTCAGCCTTTGCAGTGCCACTTCGTCCCTTAGGTTGTTCTGTGTAATGGTAAAGTTCCTTGGGAGAAGGCATCAGGAGGGATACCTTTGGCTGTGCCTCTGCTGGCCCCTTACACTGCATGGAGGTGTGGCCCTCCCTCCAGGGCCCTCTCTCCATCCCTGTGCTGCCTTCCGAATTCTCCCTACAACAGGCCACAGATTCCAAGGGCACATGTAAAATGCCCCAAGCACTTCAGTTGAAGACAACCCTCTTCCTTTGCTAGGAGGTAAGGGATAATACCATAAGGGGTTGTGTGGTAGGAATCAATAGTCCTCTCAACATCTTCTCTTACATAACCTAGAATGAGTGATGGACTAAAACTAGCAAGAACAGTGTCACAGTCTTTTAGCATATCCTGCAGAGGTGGTCCAGTATCTTACTTCAGATGTCAGACTTTTGGCATATATTGCATTGAGGTCTCTGCCTAAACTCCAAGACAACAGGTAACGGCACATTCAACACTACCTTATATAAATGCATAATATTTATTTATGTATGTACATGATGCTCCTGTTTAATTACATTTACATATGCATGTATTCAAAGTTTGATTTATCAATAAATTGTAATAAAGAGATTAATGCAATTAGAGAAGGAAAGGAAGAGCCCAGGAAAGGGACAAATTATCTAAACCCATGCAATGTTTAAAGCTTAGGATATGATTTGGGGCAGCATTAAATCTTCAACAAGTGTTAACTTAATTATATCTTTACAAATATTAATTATAAGGCTTTGAAAGTTTATCCCTAATATCTCTACGTATCATTACTAACTCTCACTTCTCATCTAGGCCCTAACGGAACATGTTGAAATCCTCATTAACCTGTTCCTTTTATTTCAGCTCTGATGATTTGCAAAGCCAACTTGTAAGGATGCTTCTTTAGATGTTGGTTCAAATTTGTGGAACTAATATTAGGAATCCTGAGAAGGCATCATCTACTAAAATTTTCCCTCACGGTCCCAGTAAATCCAATTCAAATATCTAATCTTTAAAAGTCCATGCATCAACAGAAGTGTCTCCAAAAGGGTCTAATGCCTAGAAGAAAATACCAGTCCAGGGACATTCTGAAGGTTTGTATCTGACCTTTCTTTGGTTTTAATCACTGAAGTTCTCGACAGCTTAATAAGTTGAAGGTGCTGGGTCACAGTCTAACTTAATAAGGCCTGCTGCAGAGGCCTGGCCACCTCTGATTGCTCCCATAAGTCTTAGCACATCTGGTACACTGTCCTTGGGTGAGAAATGTTTTCCATAACTTTCCCCTTGTTCACTACCCTGCATATAAATTGTTTTTATTAACCCTAGAATGATACAGCCTTGTATATTTGTGTGAGCTTTTGCCATTTTCAGTTTTATCCTATAGAAAGAGAGTTGATTGTTTTCTCCAAAATGGAATTAAACACTGTTTATCACCAATGTCTTCTTTTCTATTTTTCTACCCTTATTTAACATGGGTCAAACTAACCTTCAGTTTGACATGAGATTAAAGAACTAAACATTGTAACCAGACTCTTCAAGACAATTTACAATACCCCATAGATGTGGGAAGAAAAGAGCCAGATAAAAACAATAGATTACTTTTACAAATTTTACATATCCAGATGTAAATATCTGGGAAGGTTCAATTGTATATGGAATTGTTTATTTTTGGATGATTGAAACATTCCTTTGTTCAGAATGGTAAACAAATTGACAGGCAATTTATTCTGTTTTATTCCAAAAGGTTTTAAAAGTCTAATGAAAGTCATATTTTTGTTCTCTTTGGAATTTCTCATATGGGTAATAGCACATGGAAGTTGAACTAGATGGATCAAACTACAATTCTATAGCATGGCATTACATCTATATCCTCCATCTTAACCTTGGTCGTGGAGAATGCATATCAGGGCAATTATTCTGAAGTAAAGAAAATTGAGTGTCTTTAGAGAGAAACTGGACCAGAAGACAACCTGACTATATTTTTCTTAAGGAAGCACTGCAAGTGAAAGCAGTTTATGCTGGAATCCATCTTGTTTCCATGAAAACTAAAATATTTGCATACCAAAGTCATCTGCCATCCCATCATTGACACACCTTTTGAATGAAAACAATGTTTGAACTCTTTTCTGATTTAATGCTGTCTAACCTGAGTTCTTGTGCACAGATATGTCCCAGTATTGTTCACATGATATTACACTAAAAATTATAAAAATGAAAAGAGAAAGCTAGCTAGATGTTAGGTAGAGTATGGCTAGTCATTTTATTAAACACAAGATAAAGACCAGTTCTGGTCTTGATTAGACCAGATCCATGATAAAACAGGAAGAGTTCCTCCTGCATCAACCTGAGGGCAGTTTTGGAAATAATTAACGGAATATTTTAGTTCTACCATTTTTATTTGCATGCTGAAATGTTGAATAAAATGTTACCTCAAGTTTTCCTTGTATCATATGTTCCTGTTTTAGTTTACTAGGGTTGCTGTAACAATGTACTACAGACAAGCTGGCTTAAACAACAGAAATTTTTTGTCTCATGACTCTGGAAGCCAGAAGTCTGAAATCAAGGTGTCAGCAGGACCTTCCTTCCTCTTAAAGGGAATATTTGTTCCATGCCTCTTCCCTGGCTTCTGGTAGGTGGCCAGAAATGTATTCATTTCAGAGGCTTCTAAATGTCCACTTCCCCTGACTTCTCAGGACAGTTAACATTCTCCATCAGTGTTGATGGCACCAGGCTCCTGATGATAAAAGCCATAATTATTTTTAGCACCTCCTATGAGTCAGGCACTGTGAAAGCACTGAGCCTATGTACCAAGCACCTCGTAAAAACTACTTCAGAGACTCTCTGCCTCATCTTTCTTCTGTCCCAGTGGTCATTACATGACTGGCTCTGACCAACTTCACACACATAGACCCTGACAGCACTTTATTTCATGCCCAATCCATTCCCTCTCTTTCAACATACAATTATGGCCTCTAAGGGGGGATTTCCTTACAACTTACTGATGGAAAGGAAAAGAATTTGGAACTTTTCACATTTTTTGGTGATAATTAAAAATGTCCTACCATTGTATTATATTTCCACTTAGACTTTATCTAAAGGACAGAGTTAAGTGAAATTTTCCCAGAGGGCAGAGATATGAGCAGTACACTTAGTCATTCACTTAATGTGGAGGGAAAGTGATCTGAGGTATGGTTGTATATGAATTCATAGATAATGGGAAATGTGTTGGATACAGGGTCATAGGCAGAGGAACAATGTTGAAAGATTGATGATGACGAAGTCTTGAGTAGAGAAATACCGATGGACTTTGGGGTAGGTATTAAACATGCAAATCATTGGGTCTCCTATTAATCCTCACCCAAAAAAATGTCCAACACAATAAGTTCCCAATAGTAACATGTATAGGAATGATGACTTGTCTTGAGTATACTGCCTATTTCTTTCCTTGGCTATCCCAGTGCCTAAAAGTGCTTGTGCAATCGGACCATGCACAGAATGGCTATGGAGGAAGGGATGGAAACTATGATGGGCTCTTTTTCACCAAAGCTAATCTACTGACTGACACTGCTTAATGCCCATCCTGCCAGCAGCAGGATTGAACCCTAGCCTTTGGTAAAGCACCATTCCTTCATGTTACTAGCCACTTGGTGACATGTGGATAGGACCCCTTCTTCCCTCAGGAATAATCAATGTCACTCCTTACCAAAATCTATACTTACTCTGAATGTGATACTACCTTCCCTGATCAAAATGCCTCCACTAGGTCTTACAGAAGGCTTCCTTTATGTATATCACACCACATTACTTCAGAAACCTCTTTGTATGATAAAGGAAGTTGTCAACTCTAACCCAAATTCCAGAAAACGGTAGTCTAATAGAACAGTGGAGTGAACAACTTAAAGTTTGGGAAGCTGTCTTCCAGTATGAGGTATTTATACTGAACCAATGGTAAGAATATAGGCTAGAATACTTGAGTAAATAAAACAGGAGACTTAAGTAGATTCAGAGCCTCTCACTATCCTTCTCAGTGACCTTCTTACAAAACTTTCATTTGCCATTCCTCACACAAGTTTTGCCAGGTTAACAATCATGCTTATCAAGGGGGCATTGCTTACACTGAGAACATAGCTACATTTACAATGAACGTGAAGTTACATTACCTCTTGGTCAAGTTGGGATCTTCATAACAGTGGACTAACATTCAGAAAAAGGTGTTTTACCAATAGGAATAATTGATCTTGATTACTAAGAGGACCTAGGGTTGATGCTATGAAATGGAGAGAGAGGAATATATCTGAAACCAGGGGATTACCTAGGTTGCTTGTGGTCCTTTCTTATCTAGCAATACCTGACAAAGGCAAGGCAGTTCAGAGCTTAGACCACCTAGAGGATGAAGGTTGAGGTCACTCTACAAGACAAGCAACACAGACTAGCCAAAATGCTGGCCTAGGGTGTGGAAAATCATGAGTTGATGGCATAGGACAGAGATAATAAATATAAATAATTATATAAATCATTATCTCAAAGCCAACTGCACTAGCAGGGTGTTTAACTGCTCTTGCCTCACGTCTTTTCAGAGTACAGCTGGCCCCCATCAAGTAAAAACCTGTACCTCCTCAGGTAAGTAGTGAAGACATCTTATTCTCATGAAAATGGAGGCACTATTTTGTAATATGAGAGCAGAATATAATGGAGATCATGAACATTTCTAGTGAGGCAAGGAGCGGACTATATCTATCCACCACTTAAGATCCTTTCAGGTTTGCCTGTCTCTGCTCCAGTTCCCAGTGATGCAAAAAGTTTTTCGTGGGCTCTGACTGACTTCCTGCAGGGGTGGTGTGATAATGTTTTATACTTTCACTAGGACTCTCTCAGGCTTCCATGTTGGGACTGAGGCAAGGGATGCTGTGGGATCCTGTTTGGTGCTCATATGTGAGTAACTTGGAAGTGCAGAGGAAATTAACACTGCATGGAGTGAAACTTTTACCCCTGGGATATGAGAATTGGTGGATAAATTCTTTCCCCTTTTATCACCCAGAGTGCTAAAAGAGGCATAGGTTGTATACCTTCTTGGAAGACAGTTCCATGAAATTAAGTGCTTGATCACACTCGGGGTTGATCTGTTTGATAAAATCACCCCATTGGCTCTCTCCATCTCCCCTGCTTTATTCCTCTTGTCCTGACTCTCAATTCCTGGATATCCACTGCCCAATAAAGTGACAACACATAATCATTTGTTTCAGCCTCTGCTTTGTAGAGAACCTAGGTAAAGATAGGATTAAGGAATTAAACTGAAAAGAATGGGCCTTCCCATTTTACAGTATGTAGGCGATATTGAAAAGTTGACATGGAATTATAATATAATAGGTATTTGTGGTAGGCATGCATGAGCTGGTCTGCCCAGCTCTTCTCACTTTCCTTGACTCTGACTCCTACCCCTAACTTATTCATTTAACTGAAGTGGGAGCTTCCACACCCTTATGTGGTCTCTATCTTGACTCCTTTAATCATAGCTGAGTGGTTCAGAGTGAGATTTTGACCTACATCAAGCAGATGCTTCCCTTTCCAGGATTTGTGGTCTTGAGATAATGTAAGATTATTTGTCCACTTTGAGTGATAGAATAATACAATTATAAAACTTCTTGTGACCATGTGTCCCAACACATGAAGAAAGTTGGACTTCTGTTAAGTGAGAAACACCCTAACGTGCATAAAGAGAGAAGCAGAGATAAGATATAGAAAGAAAGGTCTGGCAGTTTTTGGTTTTTAGATCCAAGTTGTAGTTAAAGACTTGTTTCATCCCTGCCTTGTCCAAGGATTGATATTGAAATATGACCTTGGGTTCCATGAGACAATAAGTAAAACTTTTTGCATATACCAGTTTGAGTTTGTATCTGCCCTGTGCACCTCAAACAGTTATTAATCTTGTGCTATAATGGCAGAAGTATAGCATGCTACGTGGTCACCTAACCCAAAACAGGAAAGGGAGGTCATAAAATCTTGGTTCTGTTGTTTCCTAGATCTGAATAAAGTATGTGAATTGCTAAGTACAAGAAGACTTGGCCAAGAAAGGAAGATTAGAGAAATATTCCAGGTGCTAGTAACAATATGATGAAAGAGCTGAAGATAAGAGAGCTCATGGTCTGTTCCAGGAACTGAAAACAGTCTGTGTAAAAGTTCAGAGAGCTGGAGAAAGAAGCTATGGCCAGATCATGAAGTTTCAAAGGAACTTGTGGTTTGAAGGCTTTCATTTTATTTTTAGAGCAGTTGAAGGTTTATAGAAAAATCATACAGTAAGTGCAGAGTTCCCATATACACCCACACACACATACTCACACACCATTGTCCCTATTATTAACCTTTTTGGTAGTGTGGTAGTTTTATTATAATTTATGAATCATATTATTATAATTATATTAACTGTAGTCCATAAGTTATCTTAGGGTTCATTCTTTGTGTTGTAAAGTTCTATGTCTGTGTATGTGTATGTTTAAATTCTGGTAAAATATATAAACATAAAATTTCCCCCTTTTAACCAGGGAACTTTTGAGTCTGGTGAAATGAAAGTGTTAGATTTCATTTTTCAGCATGCCTTTTTCCTTCTTCGTTAAGCAACATTAAATTTTAAGATAATTGATGATATTCCTCCATTTGAAGGTGAATCCATTTCCAGCCCTCAAGACATCAACCTCTTCCTTTGCTTGTGTTTTCTGCATACCTCTCTCCTTAAAACTGATATTAGAGATCCTGTGAATGTATTAAACACTTGAGGTTTTTATCATCAGTGGTCTTGTAGACTTCCATCGTTGGAAGGCATTTTAAAGGTCATCTAATTCAAACTTCTTCTTGGCTTTCCCACTTCTAAATCTCAAAAATGTTCTCCATTTCTTATAAGAAATATAAAAATAAAATAAGGAAAATAAAATAGGAAAAGTAAGCATTAAATTGAAGCTTCCAAAAAGTTGAGAGTCTGCCAAAATTGAGTAATAAGCATCTACAATTCAGGGATTGTAAACCCAAATGTCTTCAGTGGCCAGGCAAGTAAGGAAAATGAGAAAAATGGAAATAGTGTACAGTGGTAGAGAGTGATAGAAATTTTAGTTAACCAAATTGAGTGTGTCTCTTTTAAATTCAGTTTTGAAACTAAGCCTCATTCATGGCTTTGGGCTCATTTGTGGTTTCTAATACATGGTACCAAGCTGTATATAGTTAGTGGTTATAGAAAAAAATCACCCCAGCATTCAGATTTCTGGTATCTACTTTAGGGTCTTGTTTTTTGTTTGATTTATTTTAGTTTGGTTTGGTTTTGTAGTTTGTTTCCTGTGGTCAAAGAAATGATTTAGGTGACATTCATTCATACATTTACTCAGCAAATATTTAATATATGTCAGGGACTGTTCTATGTGCTAGGAATACAGTAGTGAATAAAACTGTTTTCCTGATCTCGTGGAATTTGCATTCTAGATAATGTCATAAATATTGGCATTTCTCTACTCTTTATGACAAACTGAATTCTATTTACTGTATTAACCAAGAATGAGTCATTCAAGAAAAGCCACTGATTTATCTATTATCATAAAAAAATTAAAAATCATATTATTCCAATATTTTATTACTTCTAATACTTTAGAAACAATATATACACTTGATAATTTATTAGTATGAGACAGTTCTATATACCTAGTTATATAAACTTATGAGGATAGGAGAGCTTGGAAAGGGTTAACTCAATTAATACTATGAATTATTAACTGAATTTTCAATATCATTCAAAAGCAGGTAAAAAAAGAAAAGCAACTTGAAAATACCTAAGAATCCAGGCTCACACATTTTCTTTATTCTGTAAACTTAATATAACCTTAACTAACCTGTACCTTCTGTTTCCAGCAGTATCTCTCAGTGCCAACTTTCTATTTTGTCTTAATGTTTAAGGGCTGCTCATGGGAGGTAGGTTTAGAATCTAGAGTACAAAATAGAGATGAGATTTTAAGACAAGTTTTTCTTGGCCTCCTGCCATGGTAGAATTTTCCCCAAGAAACTTGTTTTTTTTTCTTTGAGTCATATCAAACAGTTTCTTCCACTTCCACCAATCCCAGTTTCATCCACTGGGTGGTCAGCATACCATCTGCTGAAAAACAGCTGGGGGAAAAAAAAAGAAAAGAAAAGAAAAGAAAAACACTGCGAATAACCTCAATTTTGATATAAAAATTTTAACTCCCAAGAGTCTTGAGGCATTGTGGTCTTGACTTGCTGACCTTGGCCAACTGTCGTGGCCACTCACCCAAAGGAAACCACCTAGAAGGGAAAAGAGAGAAACCCTGGAATGCATTTCCTGGCCAGGATAAGCACAATTTAGCGGGAGGGAGAGAGCCTGTCCATTTTATATATCAGGGTAATGCCAAACACATGGAGGGCCTAATGAACACTCATACACAACCACAATTTTTAATTTTTATTTTACATTTTAACTGCACACTAATTTCAGGGGGACACACCTTTATCCAAAATTCTTTGTGAGCAAGCAGCTGTGCTGCGGAATTATGCTGGTTGATGAACAAAAATTAAATAGTTTTCCTTTAAGTGATTAAAAGAACACTCTTTAGATATCAAAGATGGAGCCATGAAGCATTAGTTAGAAATATTCCCTTAATAGGCCTACTTCTTTCTTTTCATCCATTTTGTTTGCTCAGTTATACACTGCCTACTATGTGAAAGGCACTAGGTAAAGTGCTTAATTTGTTTGTTACAAGTAGAAAAATGGAATCCTTTGCCATCCAAGTCATTCAAGTGATTGTGTTATCTTTCTTCGACCAGGAAATTTTTGCTATTTTACTTAGGGAAGAGAACTTATTAGATAAATTCAAATGCATAATCTATTTAAAAACAGGGTACTGTGTAATCACATTTGGGAGAAAAAAGTCTCCAGTGTTGCCAGAGTTAATAACTCATATATTTCACAGGAACCAGTTTGTTTTCAGGTTGCTAAAGCATAATAACTTATAATGATTTTTCTTTCAAATCTTTCCTGTAAACACACATCTGTTCCTTTTGGGATTTCATTGTAGATACTGCCAACATTGGCCAATGAGAAAAATATCTGTGTTCTCTTCAAAACACCTCTTGTTTTGCATTTAATCAAAGGCCTGAATTCATGTGATCTTGGTTTTGCATGGCTGTTCTTAACATTCTAACTTAATGGCATCGGGCTTACCAAGAAGAAGTATTAAGAGTTTAGGCTGCAAGTGAAGGACCAGTTTCATTGCATCATTGAGCCTGGTATTGGGCTGGTGCGGCATCTTCTTTATTGAATTGTTTGCCAGGAAACCCGATCCATGATAAATAGACAAATGCCTGTGATCATTTCTGCTCAGTCTCTGATGAGGCAGCTGCCTCCATGCTGTGTTTGTTGTTCCTAGATATTGTAAATACTAATATTTTATAAGCTCTGGTGGCGTTTAGAAATGAATCTCGTAAACATAATTCGCTATTTCCAAGTTTTCGAAAACACACATCCTGAAAGAATCTTAACTCTTGATTAGCCTGTGGATTTGGCCTTGAGCCCCAAGAGCTGAGATGGGCAGAAATCTTCCTGTAGAAATGCCTTGGGTAGCAGACAATTAGAAAAGAAGAAATTTGCAATATGCAAAGACTCAACTACTCAGTCTTTCGGAGGAGCAGAAAGAGGTTTAAGTTTAACATAAACAAATATAATTCCTATTATAAAACTAAAGAATAGAAAAGCAGTGCACTGCATTTAAAATATATAAAAAGGGTTTTGGATAAATTAAGGGAACCAGGAGGAAAGGACAGGTTAAAGGAAAACCCTCTGCGTTGATGGTTGAAAAGGCACCATAATTATTATCTTTCTTTTCTAGCAAAAACAAAAGGATACTATACATTATTGCATGGAAACCATCATTTTAGTATATTCTGCAAAAACATTTAAATTACGTCTCCTATACTCATGCTCGTGTTTGCCTCACTCTCATTTAACAAGCTTTTGTGTTTGATTTATATCCATAGTCTCTCCCTTGTCCTTATTCCTGTATTCATAGAACAAAGCCTTCCCTGCTTTTTCCCTTTTCTTTCTTTCTCTTTCATAACTAATTCAAGTCTTCACTGAAGGAACTGACTTTTCTGCCCACTAACCACTTAGGTTATCTTGGCAAATAAGCACTTATCCACATAATATATTGTCAGTCTGCCCAAAAAAGTAAAGATGTTAACTCCCTTTTAGATACTAGAGATTGATGAGGTTAATTTTATTAAATAATTTAGTGTATATGCTGGCAAATGGAATAAGGAATGAAATAAAATCTATATCTTAAATAATGGCAAAAAAAAATCTTATTAATACATGGCTAAGACAAACACTATGTGAAAGTAATGAAGTAGGTTAAAATATTGTGTAAATTCTATAACACTATACACACATTATTGATCGTTTTTCCTTTAAAACACTGCGCTGAGAGTGAGTTAAATAAGATGCCAATGGCTTATTAGAAACATATCCTTAATTAGAATTGGGAACCCCTCCCCACCTTGTATTAAAGGGCAATAATGATGGAAAGGCCTGCTACATGTGCGATCTTTCTTTTCTTTACTCAGTCGGTGATGCTATTTGGGTAATAACTGATGAAAGGACTAGGGTGCCAACCAATTTGCAGTTAAGTGGCTAATTAAGACCCAAAGCGAAGCTGCCAGGAGGTTGGGTCTACTAGCTTTAAAGTGACACATAAAAGCAATTAGAATGGAGCTGGCTTTGCTAGGACATATTTAAATTTGGACAAAAGTTTGGGCCAGTTATTATTTTATGTTAATATATTCTTCTGTAAGACAGCATCATAGAGAAAAGAGAATCACGTAGGACATAAGAAATAATTAGAATATGACTTGGATTCATTGAACTTCAGATTGAAATAAAAAGAAAAACTGCAAAATCATTTCTATGTTTGCAGTCATAATGGGAGTAGTATATGTAATTGTATTTCCCACTCTCAGAGGAAAAGGTGCATGAAGCACACAGTTATCCAAGAAGAGGAAATCTCTTAATTTGCGTGTGTTGTCACCTGTCTGTCATATCACATGAGTTTGACACCTAGCCCAGAATGGCAAGACTTTTAGAATTGTTAGATTTAAACTTGGGACAGTTGGGTGTTCTATTTAAATATAGCCACTCTAACGGGGCAGGGATAGATTCTTTCTGGAGTTAGAAAGAAGGTTTGAAGTTTATGACAAAAAGTAGGTAGAAAAGGAAAAGATGGAAATTATAAACAAATTAGGGGAATGGTGGTTGAGGAGAGTAGAAGACTTTTAAAAATCATAGCTCTAGCAGCATCCTAGAGTTGTGGAGAAAGCCCAGTACATTTCTACCTTGCTCTTGTGATTTATGATGTCACCATTAAACCCCTTGATGGCATTACATCCTTGTAATTTGTAGTTGCCTAGCATTTTTTCTACATATAACACAATGACTCATTGTGTAGCTATTTCACGCACACATAAACACACACAGTAGTGTGAATATGTGTGTGCTGAATCTGTAGTCAGTGGAAACCATGATTTTTTATTTAATAATAACTTGGGTTAATAAAAGCAAGAAATCATGGGCTCGATGTATAGTCACTGTATCACCAGCTTTGTCATGAACCATCATAAGAAGACACAGCACAGCATGCTACTAAACAGACTTCACATGGATTTTGTGCATTTTTCTAAGAATTGAAGAAGCAAAAATGTTTGTAGGGTCAGCCAAGAGTCACTATTGAGGGAAATATGTGAGATTATGCAGAGATAAGAAGAAAATATATTCAATTCATCTAAATATTGTAGTAATAGGATTAGAAAATAACAGGATTAGAAACACTAAATCTTCTGGGCTAAATCCTGCTGCCCCAGGAGATATGTGGGTGGATCTTCTGATTGTCCAGGGAATCTCTGTTTCTTTCCAGATTGTGGCCAGTAATTGTGACACCATAAAGCTGGAAAAAGAGAAGGTTTTAGAAACTTTGCTTTAAGACTATTATAATACAACTAGTCATTAGCATTTCTGTGGGGGTGAGAGATGGTGTTTCGACATCTCTTATGCTAGCTTTTAAATTGACTTAGGTAGTTATTCTCCAACAGAAACATGAATGCCAGTGACTTTCTGGGGAGTTATTTTCATATCTATTTGAATATTTTAGCTACAATGCTAGATATGCACTGCTGAATCTTTGAGAATGCTATTCTACAATGCTATTTTAAAAAATGACCACAGAGCACATGCTGTCTCGATTAAATATATCCCAAGATTAGTAGTTTTATCTCGATTTATCTGCGTATTGACTAGTCTCTGTGCATCTTATGCAAGTCTGATAATTGAAATGTGAAAAGCTAAAGTGCTTCAGGTGCTAAAGGCGATCCCTATGTCTTTGTTTTCATGAAACAGGGAGCTTAAGAGTGTGGCTGCTCTGAACTCATCATGATTTAGAGTAACTTCCTCATTGAACAAGTCCGCAAGTTTGATATGAAAAAAGTGGGGTACTCGATTTAAAGCAGCATAATATATAAGATGACAGAATTATGTAGCTTCTCAAGAAGATATTTTTAAAAGTTGTAGGATAACTCTTCCACAATGTGGTTGAAACCCACATCAAGTAAAATTCTGAAGAGTGTTTGTTTCTGTGGAATTGTATTCTCATCTATACTGTGTCCCATGCCACATGCTATTGTTATTTTTTTTTTTTCACATCCGTCTCCTATATTAACGGTGAGCTTGTTGTACAAAGGATCCTTTACTTACCATGTTTATATTCCTACCAGCATTCCACACAAATCAGACCAATTGTAAGCATTCACTAAATATAATTTAAGAAAGGTTGAATGCTGCTCTTTGGAATATTTAATGGTAAGATATATAGATAAAGACAGAGATAGGCATAGATGTACATATAGAGAAATAGATATATATCACTGTATCTCCCTACTGCCTGCAATAATTTCTTCTGCTAGGCTTCTTTTCTTTGCATTAGGATTTACTTATAGAAATTTAAATTAGAATTAGATCCTGTGTCGTGCAGATCTGCCTTCCATGAAGTCAGGAAGCCAATGAGAAGGCTATCATAATAGGCTCAATATCTTTGGAAGCTTTTAGTGCCTGCAAAGAAAAAGTAATGAAGGAGAAACGCTTAACAAATAGAGTTTTGTAGTGAGCATAGAATCATTTGCCTTTCTACTATACTGTGTTAGGACCCATCAAAAATTGTAAGCGGCTTTACTGCTGGCTACATTTCCCCTCTTGGGTTATTTCCTTTTCTGCTAAGTAATGCCTTAATGCCCAGGGAGTTAAGCATTCTGTTGAAAAGGGAGTCCTTAGCACCTTCTAAAAGCCAGAGCCTTACTGAAATGCTTTCCCTGATCTTGTAATTTTAAAGTGCTACCGAATAGTTCAATGTCTCTGCCATAATATATTTATTTTAGTGCTATTTCTGAGGTTATGCATATTTGCGGAGAGCTGTTGTATAAAAAGAATCTAACTCAAGCATTTCCCTCCTTCATCATGATATGTTATCTAATATTTTCTAAAGAATTGCTTTTCAGCCTTTGTGGCAAAGGTAAGTATAATACTTTCTAGAAGCTATCAAATGTTTCCTCTTTTCTAATTATTATTCCAATACAAAATCATAATAATAGCTAAAGAAGAAGGGAAGATCAAAGATATGTCAAGTCCTGTTTTGTTTTGTTGTTCTACTCTGGGTCTGGCATCATCTTTCCAGTTTTCAGCCAACATTTACAGAGGTACACAAATATGTCGTCCAATTAATGAAGCTTCTTGAAAGACATTCTGTGAATCGTTTTACTATTTCTTCACTAATGAAAAGCATGATTTAAGTTCTTACCAAAAACAGATAAATTTATTTTCTTGATTTTTAAGTGGAGATTTGATTATAGATTAAGTTGTAAAGTAATCTTCTCTTGAGATTAGTACATAATCAGGGAGAATTTACTTATTTCTGTGTTCTATCCCTCTTGCTTTTGATAAAAATCACAGACTCTGGTCTTTGAACCTGTATTTATTCCAGTTATCTAAGATCTCAGTGGCCTTCTCAGGGAGGGAGTGGCTTTTGGAAATGGTATGCTACTCTTCAATACCATAGTGATGTATTGCTTGAAAGCTGACATGGTTTCAGAAGTCTGGCATTTTAAAGAAAGTTGCCAATGGATACAGCATACACAGCCATGAGTGAGTGAGTATGTATGCATGTGTGTGTAATCCTAAAATGAAGAGACATCTATTCTGGTTATAGCTGTGTACTTGGACCCATCTACAGTTTGATTGTACATCAGTTGTGATGTGTCTTTTTCTAACAGCAAGAATACCGATCTTGATGAATAGCTAAAAGGTAAGATCATTCTTAAAGGTGTGAGTGATTAATAATGGTCATGCAAAGATTTTTTTCCAAGAGTGTAAATAAAATATATCATTCACATGAAGGACAGGAGTTTGGCAGAATGATTCATAGTGCATTTAAAAGCATACAAAGTCAAAGGTAGGGTCCCTTCTAAGCATGCCAAAGAGGAATCTGTTTTAACCATTGGAAATATTTGAATGGATTTTGAGTGTAGAAATCACATGCCTTCTGGGATACTGAGGACTGGACTAATTTAATTACCACCAATAAACCAAAACAGAAATTTCTCTTTTAGCAGTCAAAAAATAATACTATGAAAAGAATAAGTGGATAAAAATTAAAGGTGATGCTTCTGTACTATGGCCTTTTGACCATATACTTCAATCTAACCAAAATTTGCTGTATGCCCTTCTTATCAAAGGTTCCTAAAGGGAGAAAATCCATAAGCTGCAGTATTAGCACAAAGTTTAACTCTGAAGTGGTCAGAATTCTTACCAAAGTAGACTATTAAACTGTTTACTATTTAATGAAACAAAATGGGGCAAGCTGCCTTTTGAAGACAAAAGAATTACCGCTAGTGTTGGAATCTAAATACAATAACAAACAATCTGCATGATTGGTCTTTATTCTCTGCCAATAGTCTAGCTTTCTTTTTTTTCACAGTGTTTAAGAAAACAAGCTTCATGATGGTAGGGTATGTCACATCATGCTCCTCCTATGACCCAGTACCACAGGGTTTGTGCCCATCACAGGAGGTAAAGGCCTTGACCCTGGAATGGAGATGCCATCTGGAATTCTTACACAAGTCACTGGTGAACGGAGGGGTTAGCTGTGGCAACAGAGGACTTTACTTTTCTAGCATTAAGTGCAAGTGAAGAAGCCGATGACTAATGTCATAAACCACGTAAAAAGAAATGTTGATGATTATCTTGGACCAAAGTCCTGTATCCATTAGAGAAAAGCAACAAGTCATCATTTCTACTCTTTTAAGAATAATGACTTACAAGTCACCAATTATCATTGCTCATTTATCGACTTTTAAAAGATTTTTGTGACTATTGTTTCCTTCATTTGATCCCTCTCAATGTGAGGACATGGGGCATACATCCTGAGCATGATGGAAGGCACAGTGGCACTCTTTCTCTGTGCTTAACACAGCCTTCTCCCTTTGTTCTTTGACTAACGCTGTTCCTTGCAAGCCGGAACTTGTGTAAACAATTCAAGCATGTGGCCTATTGATGGATGGAGATATGACAAACACACTGACACCATCAGAAGTACCATTTCTGAATGTGTAGGGCAAAAACATATGAAACACCAGAGGACCATGTTATAGGTGATACTTCACTATATCAAGGTCCTTTGAGAAAATTATGTTATACTAATTTGCATTCAGCAGTCTGCCTCTCTTTCTCTCTCTCTTTCTATTGCTCTCACTCTCTCTTTTTAATTGTTTCTCTCTAAAAGGAGGAACTTTAGGATAATTCTGTCTCTGATTGAAGAGGTGTAGATATGTACGTATATTACAGGCATGCATCTTCTGAATATTTTCAGCTTCCTGGGTGGTAGGATTTAAGATTGGTTCAGTTCTCTAATACATTTCAGAATTTGGGGAACTGTAGATAAACATGGAACCTGTTGCCACATGTTAAAACACAGAATTCAAATTTTAAAAATTATGGTCTATATCTAGTAATTACTCTAATGAGATACTGTCATGTGATGTACAGTAAGTTCTAACTTCAAATTAAGTAAATTGAGTAAATAAAAATGAAAACATCAAATGGCTCAGAGAAATCAGAACTGGGGAGATGACAGGGAGGTAACTAATGGTAGAATTATTAAAAGGCTGCAGCATATTTTCCTCCTCCAAAGTTACTTGTTTTTCAACTTTGGGATAGAGTTTTTAGGGTTTTAATAAAGAGATGCATACTTTCATTCAACAATTTGAAAGATAAATCCCATTTTCTATATACTGTGGGTCATATATAAATAATTTCATTGTGGTCTATGAGAAAATGAAACATACGAGCCACTCATCAAGCACACAACTGAAAAACTACTTTGAACCTTTCCCAAAAAATTTGAATTTTTTCTCTTGACTATGCTTCCAGAAGGTGAAAGAAAGGAAGTCGTCTACTCCTTCATTCCTCTTATCTGATATCCTTCCCTGGGAGTGAATGAATCCATGTGATTATCTTCCTCATCCTTTTGGCCTGGGTGATTAACATTCTGCTGATTCTCCAGAATGCTGCCTACTGAGATCCTTACCAAGCACTGCTTTCCCCGTCCTTTGGGGAGCAAGTGGCTGCCTCTAGCTGTACAATGAGCTCAGAGATGATTGTTCCTTCTTCCTCTTATGCTAGTTGTTTTCCTAGCCAAGCAGCAAATTGAAACACATAGAATAATAACAACCAGATGTCATAGATAATCTGCAATATAGAGGGAGAATCAACTTACTGAAAGAGTAAGAAACTTGGCCATACTTACCTTAGATTTTCCCAAAGGGCTAATTCTCTTGAGTCTATCTATGATTTCATACCTTCCATGGTGACATGGAGGCTCTTTCACGAAGTTTTATTTTATTTTATTTTTAAAGAAGCTTTAGATTAAATAAATGTTACATCGAAAATATAGAGGATTCCCATATACTCCAACCCCTCCCCCTCCCACACTATTCCCCATTAACAACATCTTTCATTAGTCTGGTACATTTGTTACAGTTGATGAACACATATTGAAGCATTGCCACTAACCATGGTCTAGAGTTTACATTATAGTTTACACTTTGCACCACACAATTTTATAGATTTTGACAAAATGTATAATGGCCTGTATTTGCCATTGCAATGTCATACAAGACAATTCCAATGTCCCAAAAATGCCCCATTACACCTATTCTTCTCTCTCCCTCCCATCAAAACCTCTGGTGACCACTGCTTTTATATCACTGGTACAAGTTCTTCCATTACTAGAATAATAATAAGTCTACTTTAGTCTATAGTTGCATTCCCCCCTTTTGTTTGTGCATTCCTCAAACTTGAAGATTTGAGGATGGTGATGCCCATTCTGCTTCTGATGGAGATGGGGCTTAGATCTCATGGGGCAGATGGGTGGAAATGTCTTGCTTGCAGTTGTAGATATTTGCTGTTTTTTAGCATTGCATTGTCCATCATTATCCTTTTGTTAGTTGTCCTGGGCAAGACAGATGACCTGGAGAGTAGGTGTTGGCTGCAACTCTGCTGAGATTCAGGGCTTAACCAGCTTATGAACAGCCAGAAGATTTAAGTCTCTGGGACACATATTTAACTGGTATAGTGTTAATTATAGGTTGAAATAAAAGGGGAGAAGAACCATGTGTAGGAAGATTATAAATTAATCTAACTTTGATACATTGGGGAATAGGTTATCATATTTTCCAAAGTAAGGCCTGCTAACAGTGGGCCAAATTCCTGGGCTTGTCTGCCCTGCCTACAATATCTAGAAATGTCTAGAGCCCTCAGAACCCCCTGTATTGAGGCACTGTTTACTGTGGCAGTCAGTGAGATCCTCCTGAGACGTACAGAAGCATGACCTCTGGAATGACCTCCCAAGCCACTTTGAAATCTCTTAGCCATAGAAACTCATTTGTATTTAATATTTTCTCCTTTTGGTCTAGGTATTCTTCCAAATGCATCACTAGTTGTGCTTGGTAATAATCCCTCAGTGCCAGGGAAGTTCATCCCCAGGAGTTGTGCCCCATGCCAGGGTGAAGGTAGTGAGTTTACATGCTGGGTTTGGCTTAGAGAGGCCACATTTGAGGAACAAGGAGGCTTTCAAGAGATAACTCTTAGGCAATATATAATACTAGGCTAAGTTCAATTTCACAAGAACAAGGTTCATAAATACAACCATCAATGTCAAGGGGTCTAGCGTATTGGACTGTCCTCCTTTGCTAAGCACTGCCCATGTACTCTAGGGATTCTTGTGACTCTATTAGAGAATGTAGCAGGACTCCCGAAGATGGGATTTCAATATTCTTTTGGTTATTGTGTGGATCTCCATCCACCAATACAACACCCCATGACACTTGAACACATTCATTTTCCAGAGAGGCTTGCCCCAGGTGCACCTCTCCCTACACATCCCCCCACCTCAAACACCCCGTACCAGTGATCCTCCCCTCCCACAATTGTGACCCTTCTGCAATGCAAAACCTCTCCCAAAACAAAGCCAAAAATAAATAAAAATGTTTTAAAAATAATATAAAATAATATAAAATAAAATTTTTTTTGCTTTGTGTCTTTCAACACAATAAGAGCTGTCATCTTTTTTGTACAGTGGCAATTTCTCCTGTATGTTCCCCCAGTGTCTTATTTTTTTACTTTATCTTCAAATAAGCTTTAGGTTACAGAACAGTCACATAGAAAATATAGGAGATTCCCATATCACTTATCCCTTCCCTCTCTCACATTTTCCCCTATTAAAAACATCTTACATGAGTATGGTACATTTGTTACAATTGATGGACAAATATTGAAGCATTGTAACTAACCATGGTCAATGTTTTACCTTATGGTTTACATTTTGCACCGAATTCTTTTATAGGTTTTGACAAAATGTATAATGGCCTGTATCTGTCATTGCAAGATCATGAAGAACAATTTTAAAACTCTAAAAATGCCCTGTGTTCCATCTATTATTCCTCTCCCTCCCCTCAGAACCTATGGTAACTCTTCCACCATGTATTTTTATTTTCCCTTTTCATGACTAATTTTGCCCTGATCATCACCACCTCTGTCTATCTACTCAATTCCTCAACTCCACAGGACCTTAAAATTTCCCATGTTTGCTTGGGTAAAGACTTTCTATGCTAAGATCCCTGACTGCAGAGCCTCTAGTAGTTTCCAGATTTGGAACATTATTAATATCTCATTTTGTTTCATCTTCCTACTCTTCCCTTATCACCATAGTCAACCATTTGCAGATTAACTCTCATTTAAGAGCCAAACAGATCCATATCATAGCAAATCAATGAGCTGCTCCTTGAAAACAGATAATCTGATAAAACAGTATCATAAGAAACCAATCTCTTAATATGAGAATCTATCCAAATCTAGTCATCAATACAAAATATTGTACAAAATGTGGGGATGGGGGTGGGGGAGAAGCTATTCATTCTTAGCATTGTGACTAGGACCTCTATTCAAAATGTAATCATACTTTAATTGCTTATTTTAAGTGCATTTTGTTTGATTTCTTTGGCTCAAAATGTATATATACAATCAGACCAAACAGGTCTTTCAGGGAGAAGTGTGTTTACAAGAACGATTCAGGTGAGGTATTCCAGACTGACTGGATTCAATTTTAATGACACAATCATCCTCAAGTGTCTACTAACTCATACTACATGCCAATGACTTTTTTAGCAACATACAGAGTGCAGGAAGGCTTTCTTCTCGCTTTCAAATTTTATAAAGACTCTTTGAATTGAGTTGAAAGAAAGGAGAAATAAAGAAAGGAAGAAGGAAGGAAGGAGAAAGGAGGGAGGGAGAGAGGGAAAGAGGCAGGGAGGGAGGAAGGAAAGGTAAAGAAACACTCCAGGAAGCAAAATTTTAAAATCACAGGAATATATGCTAATGATGTTAAACTCTGTTTCAATTCATGTTAGTCCCTTTTTCTTTCAACTCACAAGCCTCTTTTGGTATTATCATGTTCTAATATACTTTTCAGAAAGTTCCAAAAACCCATAAGGAATAAAACTCCAGGAAAATTATTTGTTGGAGACCAAATATAAACAGATACATGCTCAGCATGTGAATATAGCAGAAATTTTCTCTAAAATGGCCCATATGTTCTTCTAGAAAAAGCAGCAGTCCTGACAGTGAACCATGAAATATTCTGGAGGCAAATGGCAGAATGCCAGTGTCTTAGGGGACAGCATTTCCACTTTAAATAGCGGATGAAATAAAGCTTTAAAATGTTCTTGATGATGGAGCATTCAGTAAACCCTTCAAGGCAATGTAAGAAAAACCTTTTCTTCTTAAGACTGATGCTGGGAAGAAACAGACAAAAATTAAGAATTACTCTGCCAGGCAGCAAAAGAATCAATTGGTCTCTTTCTGAAATTCAGGAAATCCGATGAATCGATAGACTGTTGGGAATCAGGCCACACACACTGAAAGTGATTCCTTGTAAGTACTAGATACCCAGAGATAACACAAAGCTCTTCAGAAAGTGCGGAGCATAAGCATGTATTAAAAAAGACTAAATTGTGACCCAGCAGGAAATGAAAACAGCATTTTTTAAACAGCAATGGGGACATTTTGTCAAGAGTAAACCAACACTTAATTGAAAAATAAGCAAAGTGTAAGTAAATATCAAACTTTTTTTTTTTCATTTCTTATTTGATTTTTGTCATTTCTAGTTCACTTACCCTGTCTCTAAAAATGGCAAAATCCCTGTCATAAAATAATTTGGTTTTAATTGACATTCCCCAAGGCAAGCAAGCTGGAAGTATAATAATTCTTTTGAAAGCAAACACCCTTTGATGACTACCAGAATCAAGTAAGATCAGATAATTTTTCTTGGTCATTTTGCAAAAAAGCCTATCTTTCTTTCTGTGGCCTATGAAATGAAATTTAAAATATATAAAATGGTCTTTTAATTAAAATGTTAAATAATCAGAGAGGTAGCCAGGTACCTAAAAAACTTCTTTCCATTATGATGGAAGGGACACTAGACTGAAACATCTATTTTAAACATTGTTTAAAAATCATTTACTTTACTACTTACGACATGTGAAATTTACGCAAGTGAAACCATTACTAATAATTTTTTATGCCTTTTTCCAAAAAAGGAAGAAAAAAAGTAAAAGAAAACAAGGAAACTTTTTTATTATTTCTTTAGCAAATTGAAAACAAATTACTATAAGAAAGTGATTTACTACTACTAATTTTTGGTATCTTGACATTATCCTTGTATTTATTCATTGACTATTAAGCCAGATCACATAAAGAAAAAAAAAAAACAGGTTTGAATTCATTTGATTATAATATCCTAGATTATGGTTGGTTTTGGGGGATTTTAATTGTGTCTAAATAAGTTTTGAGAAAAGACTCTCTTAATAGTAATTAGGGCATGTGACATTTAAAATCAAACATTTACAGTAAAATAAAACATTAATTGAAGTAATAATAGTGACAAGTACTCAAAAAGCAGTTGTACTTTCTATAGTAAACTGTGGCACAGGAACAAGATCAATGTTGTGTAGTATACTAATTCTGAACAATTAAAAAAATGTGTCTATATACCTAGCATAGAGCTTGGTGCCCAGTAGGTGAACAATGACTGCTTTTACTGAATGTCTTTATTCAGTCTGCTAACCAGTGGTTATGTGTATATCTTTATGGAATCAACTAATGTTAGCAATGTCAGCTCCTCACCTTAAGGTCAACATTGACAAGCCAAAGGATTCTTGTATAGGTATCCTCATTATCCAGTAACTCCTTTTGAATTTAAAATATTTCTAAATCTTTCAAAAATGTATACAGAAGCCCTCTTATCTTAACACATATAATTTTGTTCCTGAAACAATATGATTATTCATTGATGGCTCATGATCCAACAGACCTCTCTGGATGAACAGTACTAACCTTTGCCATTAACTCTCCTGCAGATATATTTGGAGAATATATGCTAGATCTTTACTGAATTTTCTTTACTGAATCAAAAACATTTAGAGAAGTTGACACTTTTGCATCTAATTTCCTATTTCTTTGTTACTCATAAACTCAAGCAAATTGTAGAAAACATCATTATTTAAATATTCCTGTCTATCAAATATTTTCTTTACAAGGTATGGATTTCATGAAATCACTGGTACAAACAAACAATGGAGACTGAATTGAAACAGACCTCCCAGCTTCACCATAAATTCAAAAGTTGTTCAACTGGGCTGTTTTTACATTCTTGGTAGATGGTAAAATACCATTTTTTGGTTTTGTTTTTGCTGTTCATTTGCGCATTGCTTATTATTATTATTATTATTATTGGAAAGAAGATGTATTTCAAAATTGCTGGTATGCTTATTTATCTGGCAAGAAATGCTATTCTGGGCCAAACATCAGTCTGTGTATGAAACCATGAAGTCTACCATAGGAAATACAATGAGTCTGTACTGATGGAAACAAGGGAATCAAGAGAACGAGTGAAACTGAGAATGCTTTCAACAGTATTCTTGACATAGTCTAGGATTCCCTTTGATATGTTTCCTCGGGGCTATCCCTGGTTGTAAGGAGACTTGGACAACTATGTTTGTAAGGGCCCTGTCTATGTAAACAGTTTAATTTTAAAATGTATCATAAAATTCATGTGCCCATAGGGGGCAGAGATGAAGATTTAAAATAATGTAGAGAGAAGAAATACTTAATTAGTTGTTTATGGTCCAATAAGTGCACATGAAATTTTTTCTTAATGTCCAGGCCCCAACTCTTCCTGTTCAGGTTCAGGGACCATCTCTCCAAATTATTTATTATTAAATGTTTCTTTATTGAATAATTTCAGATCTCACACCACAAGAAAGAGATGGCAATGCTGTTATTACTCATAATGACACAATGACTTCAGAACATGTTTGTACTGAAAACAATGTAGATCTTCTTGCCACTGCAATGCCTTAATACCCCATACGTAGTTACATCATTACACATGGTGCTGCATCATGCAATGGCTTCCAACGACACAAATCAAAGGTTATACCTGTGCTTCATTGATGATGATCACAATTGCAAATCTCACCCAGAGTATGCAGGAAAATGTGAGTTAATATTCGTTTTATTGTCATGTTCATTTTACCATACAAAATTTTGCAGCTTAAATGTAGAATAATGCATCTTTTAACCATGCCTTCTCTTGTACTCTTTAGCCAAAATCATTGCATTCCTAGAATGTAATAGCTTTCATTGTTGACCACACCCCTGCCTTCCATGTACTACCATCAGTGGAGAAGATTGGTGAGGACCCCATGAGCTGAGCAAGAAGAGTGGTCCTATTCATGCAAGGAATGTCCATTCTTTGACTAGCAAGGCTTAGACTGATCCCAGACAGAATGAGAACTGACCCAACTGCCCATACACATGGCCCAAGACAAAGGGTGAGAGCACTGCCAGTATCCCAGATTCATATATGTGAATAAAATCATGTACTCCATTTTGAACATATTCTTGATCTTGGTCCCCATCTGGTGGATGTGGACCCATTGTAATAAGATCTCTTCAGTAAAGATGTGGCCCAGGTTGGGTTTTAATTCTGATTACTGGAGTTCTTTATAAGCATAGTGAAAGTCAGAGGGAAAAAGAAGCCAGGGAGCAGCCAGAAGCTGGAAGACAATTAAAACCCAGGAGAAGGGTGCATTGCCATGTGACAGAAAAACCAAGAACCAAAGATTGCTGATAGTCAGGCTTAGACTGCCACAGTTTTCTGGAAGAGAGCCTTGCCTTGCTGACATCTTGACTCTGGACTTCTACCCTCAAAACCATAAATTCCCATTGTTTAACCCATAATAAATCAACCCATTGTATAACATTTGTTTTCACAACCGGGAAACTAAAACAGCCCTGAACTTATTCTGTGTCCAAAGTGAGTAAGAGTCAATGAAAATCAGTGTGTTGGCACTGTTCCAGTAGCCAATTTCAGGTGATCCTATGAAAGAGATACTGTGATCTGGGTTCAGGACATTGGGCCTGGGAGGCACTGCTGTCTCCCATGGGTCCTAGACTCCAAAATGGGCTCTAGAAAATTTAGTGGAAGACATTCCAAAGTGCAGAGCACCCTAAAGTGCCAGCCAAGAGCAAGGGCCCTGTTTGTCCAGGTCTCAGGTGGTACTGTGTTTTCCTCCTAAATATCTAAAAAGCCCTTGAATATAAACCATGTTTTCATATAGCAACAACACATGCCACTTTCCATATTACCAGTAATTGCATTTTCTAATGCATTGCCAGAGAGCAAGATAACCAATACTATTAGAATAATCTTGCAGGAAGGGATCATTCCTTACATGTCTACTATGCTCTATAAAACCTGGCCCAGTTATAATCACATAAAACTCAACAAATAACTTCTTGGCTGATAAGAGCTATTTATAAAATACAGTTAACCAGTAAAAACTGCAGAACTGCTAACCCTGAGAAGTCAAGAGTCATTGGTGCCATGAAAATAATTGTTACTGGAAAATAAGTTCATGGTAAGAATAGCCATTCTTCAACATAAAGTTCTCAACTTAAGGAAAATAGTATTATAGGCCAATTATTTGGCCACAGTGAATATGCCACATGGATGTTACATTTCCTAAACTTATACCAAATTAAACCTCTTCAGTATTATTTCTTTTCCCTTTTCTTCTTTTCACTATTGAGTATATGCATGTCCTCCTTGTTCCTTTATACTAAGCCAAATTCAATATTTCATTTTACAACCAAATTTAATATCTCCTTTATCTATGGCTATCTCCATCCCACAATGACCTGTTACTTATAATTGGGGCAACATTTCAATATATGCTTTATACCAAATTGATCCACATCTGTACATGTGTGGCTATGTATGAACATGTACATATGTGTATATATATGTGTATTTTGTATATCATCTATCTCCACAAGAAAATTACATCCTTTATGCTAACACGCGCATTTCCTATAGCAAGTGTAGTACTTTCCCAGACCCAGAATAGGAGCTAAAAAAAGTTTCCTGCATTTGATTAAACTTTGATGCTACCATTCTATGTCTGGCCTTGTGAAGTCTTTTAAGAACTTTGATGCTCATTAAAAATAGAAATGAGATTTAAGAGTGATAGGCATCAATATTTAAGCAAGGTCACAGCCAAGCACATCTGTATCAATAAATGAAACAGGTTTAGAAATTAAAATAGTGTGGATTATCCTGGGTTATATATGTACAGATCTTTATTTTTTTCCCAACAATTATTTCCCAACATGAACCAAAATCATCACCAATCATGACCACTACTATAGTACAACCAAACATGCTAGATTATGAAATCCTTGGGAGTAGAAGCCATACATTATTCCTATTGCTATGTTCAAGTAAATAGCACATAATAGTGCTCAATAAAGATTCATTGGGGAAACAAATGAAAATCTATATTGATTTTCCTTCTTTACACCAATCTAGTCATATACGAGTCTACACATAATAACACTTGTAATGCAATTTCCTTTCTCACACAAAGTTTAACAGAAGTTGTGTGGCAATAATAATTACTTTGACAAGGGTACGACATTATAAAGGAAATGTTTCCTAGTTACAGGGCTTTACAGCTAACTAGTCATTCTTCTCGAGGTAAACTAGGCAAAAGGATATACATGGCTTTTCTTTTTCAACCAGCACCAGGAGAAAAAAAAAAAAACAATGCAATCATGTGTCATCTTCATTTATGAAAATACTACATTAAACCAAATCAGGAGTAGAGGATCTTACAATTTAGGAATAGGGGGGCTAAATAAGACACACTGGAAAATGTAAGGGTGAGGAGAATAAACAAAGTGAAGAAAAATACTTAACTTACCATTTGTGGTCAAACATCAATAGTGACCAAAAGTCCTCAGCATTACCTATAATAATTGCTTAGAAAATGGTTTCAAAATAGTTCATAATAAGACATTCCCACAGGCTTTTAAAAATTAAATTATCCTTTGAAATGTGGTATGTATATCTTATTTCTCCATATTTAAGCTGTATAAGCATGTAGAATATATAGAAGAGTAGTTTATAAATATGTTCTGATTACACAGGAACAAAAGGCATTGAAATAAAAAGGCATTATTTAGTCCTCATTTCCAGTTCAAAACAAGATAATCTCCCGTACCATCAGTTGGATTCTGGAAAGTAATAGTTTTGCATGTTCAGTTCAGTTTCTTGATTCCAACACAGGAGGTTCCTAGAGGTTTTAGAGTAGGTGAGAGCCAAGATGCATCAACGTTATTGTTATTGTTGCCCATTTGACAAGGTAGTGTCCCAAGTGAATGGACATTGGCCATTCGGATGGAAAACAAAAGTTTGTTTATCAGCTGGCTAATTGCACTCAAGTGTAAAAGATTCCCAGAAGTAAATCTTTCTCATATTTGTCTTTGTCACTGAAATTATAAACTATAACTGTAAGCTGTGAACAGAACCTTTCCCAGCATCCAAATGTTTATCATAATAAGGCACATCTGCACAGGTGACTGCTGACCTTTTAACTTTAGTTAGCACCCTAGCATCTAATGCAGCTGTAGGAAAGGAAGAAGGGTGCAAGTTTCCTGGCATTGCCATCTTCCTTTTATTTGTATAGAGTAACTATGAGATGAGGAAACAGCTAAGTACAGGCAGAACAGTGAAAATATTTCTTAACACAGATGAATCTGGTGAGTGCTTTTACTTCCCATTAAATTTTGGGGGGATTTGAGGAAGACTGGGTCTTTTGTTGTTGCTGTTAATAAATATTTATTAGTATTTTATTTAGTTTTCAAACTTAGCATCCAGAAAGAACTATTCATGATATAGTAGAAATTGTTACTAACATTTAATTCAGCCTATTTGATATCTGCTTTATTGGCCAAGAATCACCACTAAATTTTACTTTACCAGTGGGAAGACAGATTCAAATATAGGACCTTGCCTTTACTCTGGAGTTTTGGGACAAGCTGGATAGTCAGCAAAAGGCTAATAAAGAAAGACAAAAGTAATTTCTCCTCTGTACAGTGGAGAAGTCTTAAGCCTAACAAAAATCTACTACAAAAAATAGTTACAATTCACTGAATACTTTAATCAGGTATTGCACCAAGCACATTCTTATTTACATTCCCTGTTATTGTGTGGCCTTGCCAGCTTGGGCACAACCTCAGTGCATGTGGAACATGTGTCTCATTAAGGTTGCCTTCTGGAAGGTATGCTGCTTATCTAATTTTGACTCCTGTGGGCATCAGATTACTGCAATCATGGGTACATGTAGCCCAGTTATAGGATTTCATTAAATATTAATACCATCTCTTTCTCCATCCCTCTTTTTCTTCCTATCAACAAATAGTTACTTGCCTAAAACATTATTAGGCTATTTTAGCAGACAAAGCAGTTTAAAAGCTACTCCCTATCTTTCAGGAACGAACCATCACACTAAAGTTTGGTAAATAGATATCTGCTCAATTTTCATGCTTCTTCCTAGTAAAACTTCAGTTTCCTGTTTTTTGTAAATCCTCTCTTCCTCCTCGTGTGTGTGAATTCCATGAACCCCTCCCTTCCAGAAAGCTGAGGGAGGTGAAATCATCCTTTGTCTGACCCACTCATAGTGTAGGAGGTTCTAGCCATGGCTTAAATCTGCTTCTAAGATATTGAGAGTAACTTGTATGACTCAAGAATAACATCACTGTGATGATATTCTGATCACTCTGCTCCAGGCATTGAACGGACACCGTGGTTCCTACCTCCTGCATCTTGTCCTTCCTGGATTCTCTTGGATCATGGTCTAAAGTCTGGTCTACCAGATTCTTGTTAATTGTGAGCACTGATTGCCAGCCTGATACTCTCCAATAAGTTCCCTTATACTTTTTTTTTAAACCAGAGTTGGTTTCTGTTGTTTGCAAGGAAGAACTATTACCTACATATAAAACATGTAATTATGAAAGTTAGTTTATAATGCAAGCTAATATATTGATATTGGGAATGGAACAGGCAAAAATCTAAAGTGTTTAAAGAAAGGGGAGATGATCTTGGCTTTTGCTAAATCAGGAAAGGATGGTAGAGATGGTGAAACTTAGGAAAGAGCAAGGTTTCAATAAGTATAGTAAGATAAATGAGAAGGAGCAAAATATATTCAGGGGAAAGTTAATAGATAATTTAAGTGGAGTATCAGATGGCCTCACAGTGTTCTTCACACATAAGCATTTGCTTTGTGTCTTCTATCTCCTGGGTCCTGTGAGAACACAAAGACTGATAAAGTCAGGTACCTGCCCCAGGGGAGCAAAAACACTGCTCATCTCTTCCAGGAGAGAAGGAAACTCTTGGAATGTAGTAATAAAAGAAGTTTTGACCAATGCCTCAATTCTGTTCAGTGGAGAAACTATCTTCTCCAAAGTAAAATTTTGGTGTTATCAACTCATTACTTACAGGTAGAAAAAGGAAAATAAATGCTACATTTAAATATAATGAGCAGAGCTTGAAGCCTTCAAGGGTAGTGCTTCATAAAAATTGTCAGAGTTTATACCTTCAATTTATTCTGACTTTAACATCTTAAACTGTAGAAGTATTCGTTAAAAAAAAAAAAAATCTAACCTATATGTGAAAGAATACTTAATCTTACAATCGTGATTGCTTTACAAACTTCTTTGAAAAATCCTTATTCATAATTCTGCTTCTTTCTGAAAGATTTTAGCCAGGGTTTTGTTGTTTTTATTTTGTTTTTACTTTGTTTGTTATTTGTTGTCATTCTTTTCCTCTTGAGGGCACAGGTAAAGCAAAGATGCTTTCTATGGTGCCGCTTATTATTAACAGAGTTTGTATCTTCAGCCTGTATCTTGCTCTATCACTGGCATTTAAAATTCCTTTTGGTGTGAAGAGTAACAAACTGCTTGGGACCCAAGGTAAACCTTTCATTGGAGGAACAAACAGTGAAACAGCCATTGTATAGCATAGTGGAACAGCTTCCCTGCCTGATGTATTGAAGGAGGTGTACTTGTTAAAGCATTTCATGAAGTATGGACTTCCCACATAGACTACTACCCACATAGACTACTGACCAGGAAATACAGGGCTGCAGAGATGTTAGTTTAGGGGTTGATTTTCTCTTTGCTTGCTGCATCTTTGCTGACCATCCTCATGGCCTTAGCTACTTTATGAAAACCCTGACCCCAGTGTGGTGCACGACTGGGGTAGAGACAAGGGCGTCAGGATGGCTGGTGGCCGTGTGCCTGTGGGCATGTGATAACGTCTGAGAGCCTCAGTTCCCTTACCTGTAAGAAGGGGAAATGGGGCGGTGACTCCTACCTCACAGGGATGTGAGGGTTAAATGTGATGAGGAGAGTGCAAACAAATGACTCACACACCTTTAAAATTTTTTTTAAAAAAAGCACACCAGAGGCTTGCTGAGCAGGAATGACTGTTCCATTTTATCCTGACTTAGACCAATTGTCAATGGTGATGGTATTTCATGGCTGGAATTAGCAATGATGGCCATCTAGATATAACCTAATTTATTTAATCAACCTTTACAGTTCACATTTAGGTTGATTCCTTTTTAATTACCCAGATTATCTGATTATTTATTTTGGATAAATTCCAAGCAGTAGAATTGCTAGTATGTACATATTTTCAAGCTTTTAACCTGTAGAGCATCTGTCAGATTTGGTTCTTCAGAAAAAAATTTTAACAGTTTATACTCACACCAGCGCTGTATAAGGTTCATGGCTACGTTGCCTTTTGAATTTGAGCCCTGGTGCCCACCGGCAGGAAGACAATGGATGTGTCATTTCAGGTGCTACAGGAATATCTTTTCTGAATTTCCATTGCCAGTTAAAAAACAAGTGAAAACCTGAAGTCTAAATTGCCAGGCCTTCAAACCTCTCTTTCTCTATAATTCAGTACTTGTTATATTATTAACACAAAATATCTCTACTTTATGAATTTCAAACAATAATATCAACATCAATAGAAAGTAATCAACTTTCCTAAAATATTATCACAGAATGCCACTTCCAAATATGAGGTTCTCCACTCACTGTAGAATAGATGTAGCCAGGAAAAGCCAGGTTTGGACATATTGCACCTATATTCATCCTCACATCTGTGTCTTTGCTCACCATATTCCTCTTCAGAAAGGCTCTTTCTGCTCTCCAAGATCTATTCTAAACCTTTCTTCCTTTGTCTAGAGTCCCAGTCCCACCTCCACCATGACACCTCCTTGACCACCTGGCTGACAGTAATCATTTGCTCCCCTCATCACCCTGACAGCCCATTGCTATAAACTGGAGGATAAATATTTACTAAAGTACAGTCACTAGTGCATTTAGGCTTAGTGGCTTTCAGAAGAAAAGTGTTTATCATTGATGATTTAAAGAATGGTTGTTTTAAGGGTATTTCTTCTCTTTGTCTGGTCACCTTGTTTTTGTCATGGCAGAAAGAAATTACCAGTCATTATAGAAACAAATAACTTAAAAAATAATTATCTTCTTTGGGAAATATATAAACCTTTGCCTTTTTGTGATGGTAATCTAGAAATCTGAATTTATAAGGCCCTGAATTTTTTCTTGAACACTCACTAGGTTATTATTTACAAAGTTTGTTATTTTTCAAAGTAATTGGAGTTTCTCAGTTATATAATGGACATCTTGTTAAATATAAATGGAATGTGGAATTAAGTATATTCATTTTGAAAACCCCATTATGAATCAGTTACTATTTTCAATATCAGTATTCCTGTATTAAACTCCCTTTCTCACTATCATCACAGAGAGACACATACGCATACTCACGCATACACAAACACACACATACACACAGATACACACATACACCTCACACACACACATAATCCTCAAAGCAAGTCTTTGGCTTGAAATAATAATAATAATTAAGAAAAAAATTTTTATGCAACTACTCAACTGCAATCTTTAATTGCTGATCATTTGAGTCCTTCCTCCCACAAAATAGAAAATGACTTCTTAAACTTGTAGGCATTGGCATTTGTCTGCTAAAATATTTTCACAAAACAAATAAATCAAGATTGATTTATTTGCTAAAATATTTTCACAAAACAAATAAATCAAGATTGAAAGTGGCCTCCTATTTCCTATCAAGTTAAATTTTTTGCCTCAAAATACTGTCCTATATAACATCTTTACCTATGTATTTCTGATAACTGAAAGCAATAGACTTTAATGTTAAATTTGAAAATAATCTTATCTGTGATGTTCAAGTTTAATAGCTATAAAACGTGTCAATATCAACTGTGATGAGAAGATATTTCTAACTTATTGTTTTCTCTAGGAGATTTTTAAGGACAGTCACAAATAAATAGTAGAAACATAATAACTACAAATAAAGACGATATGAGAAGATTCTCAGGTGTTGGACATAATCATTTCTGCCAGGGCTTCTGAAATAAGTATTCAAATGTTACAGTTTAACCTAAAGCTAATGTAAGTGGAAAAACAGGATACAGTAATATTATTCACCATTTCAGTGAGAAAATAAATTTCACACGCAAACAAGGAAAATTTCCATATGATCAATTTGTTCAATATTCTACAGATGACTCTGTCTTAAAGACCAATTTGAAGTGTGGGCGAGCCTGCCAATCACTTTCAATTTCCAAACTTTAAAAGTAAAACAAAAATTGTCCATTTAATAGTTAAACACACTATTAAATAAACCTTCTTTTATGTGCATCATTTTAAAAATTTTTCCCACTTTATACCAGGGGAAAGAAAAACGGCATAACCAGGAAATTTAACTTCCTCCTGTTTTTCTTGTGTCATTTCAATTGTGCTCTCTCCCCTCTTTCTTCATTTCTCTGGAAAGATTTAGAATGTGCAGGAACACCTGCTGGGGCGGTGACAGCAGTTGCACTCCGCTGTAATAGTAACCCTGTGAGTGCTTAGAGTGGCAAAGGTCACTGTTTCTATATTCCTGCACATCTCCTGGTCAGGCCTGGCATCAGAAGGTTGGCCAAATGAACTGTCTTCATGCCCACCATGGCTAGACCGAGAAATTTGGGGCTCTGGGCAGTTGTGACTCTTCCTGCCCAATGGGACTGAAAATAGAATCTTTGTCCTCCCACCACAGATGGTCAACAGAGGGGAGTACTCCAGTAATCTGAGAAGAGGCCAGCCTTATTTTAATTACAGTCACTCCACGTTTATCTCTCTGTACCTGTAGTTCAGGCAACAGACAACTTAATATGCATTATTTAAATAACCATCAAAACTTCTGCTTTGGCACCCTCCACCTTTCTCTGGAAAGACGGCACGTTTGTAGGGATTTATAACTGCAAGTGCCTGAAGTCAAGTTTCAGTTCTAGCAAATGTGAGGTAGATGTGATTTTAAAACAAGCTGATGAGGCATTGGAACAACAAAGACAGAAGGATTACGGCACTCCGTGAAGATGAAAGTGTAAAGAGATCTTTAGGGGAAAATAGCTTGAGAGCAGCCTTTTAAAATTCAAATGAAAAAAACTCTCATCAGATTTGCTCTTACTCCTTTTTCAAAAGTTTAGTAACATGTGCAAGGAGTTTTAAAAATCACTTATCACATCAGATCCCTCACTCTGAAAAAAAAAAAAAAAAGAATTAAGGAGAAAAGTTCATAATCGTAACCCTCAGCAATTTCCCCCAAGTTATTCAGCATTATTGTCACTAGAAAAAACAAACAAACAATAAGTTGAGAACATTTTCTGGCAAAAAACCACAGAACTGGAAGAGAACCAATGTCCATGTGAAAACTTAGCTGCTTCTCCTATATTGAACTTGTCTGTGCAGGCATAGAGAACTTCTGACATATTTCCTTGCTATGTGTATACTTTACTTTTTTGGTTCAACAATGCCAAAGAGTGATAACTTGGAGACTGAGACTTATGCTGACAGTCACCTGTCATTCATTGCCCTTTATTCTGACAACCTCAGGCATTCAGGCATGGATTTATGGGGTTTTCCCCCCTTTCGCTTTATTTTTAAAGGGGTTGGGGGCTGGGGGAGAATATCAGAGGATTCAGTCCTGAATAGACTTTTGTTTTGCTCTTTCTTTTGCCTCTTGACTGTGTCAAATGCAGTGTGTCTCTCATGCAGTTTCCCTCTTTAAAGAGCCTCTGGCTGGGCCAGCTAGTTAGTATTCAGAGACAAGGCATAGAGGATAAAATTCTTCTTTCTGCTTGCTGAGACTGCAAATAAGCAATTAGACTAAAAGCAATGTATTGGAGAAAGAAGACTGTCAGAGACATCACTGTTGACTGGAACCTGCCAATATAACTTTAAAATTGTAAAAACTTCATAGCAGGGGAAATAGTCACTTAGAGGCACATAAGTTGGTTAAGACGCTCAGTCAGTATTTGCTACAGACATTTCTGCTGTGTAATGTACTCTGCGAACTATACGATTTTCCATTTAATCTTGTTTACTTATTGTAATGAGAAACAAATGGGTGAAATTAGCAATGGTGAGAGAAAATTCAACCTTTTATTATATTGTATGTTATGAAAACATTTTCCAGATTGGCATGTTACTCCCATTTTCATTTGCACTCACTTTAAAAGATTATAATGGAGGGCTGAAGGTTATAAACTCTTTCATGTCTGACCAAGCAATATCATATAGCTCTGCTGCATAGTTATATGAGAAGTTTAAAACAATACATGCCTCCCATTTGCTGGATATAAACGAAGGTATGTGAGTTAGTTCTTAAGACTCTTCTTCCTCCCTTATTTAATATAAGGATTGTATGCTGAGTTGTAGCAATTGATGCGCTTTCTTGCAAATGCTCAAATGCTCTGTCTCAGTTAGTGAAACTGGGATTACGCCATTCTATGTTGCATTAGCCCAATCTCCAGCAAGCCTTCAAGCTTGCCTAACTGCTGGGAGGTGACAAATAGATCTTATTTGATAAATTTAATCTATCCATTTTCTTCTTCCCACACCTCCATCCCCCAAGCTATGTTTCCCTGAAGTTGAAAACTGCTAGCCTGATGGATTTATTTTTACATATTCTAAGCCAGAAAAAAGAAAGGAATCTGGATTATTGACATTCTTTACCGGAACTACAGTAGACTAGAGTTAGCAGAAAAAAACTGCTAATCATCACAGTTTTCGTGTTGGAAGCAATTTGCCTATAATTAGTAAGTTGATAAATACCAACAAAATGGGTGCTAAAACGAACAACTCTTGTGCTGAGAGACATTTGACTCTACATTACACTTTGCATTTTTATATATGCAGCATTACATTTTGTTACAAAGAGCAACAACTTTAGTGGCAGCTGAAGCACTCTAATCTGTCTTCTGAAGAAGAGCAGACATACATCTTAATATAACAACTTCTTTTATAAAACATATCCGTTTTTTTTTTTAAGGAGTAAGCAATACAGGGAGAGGGAAAGAAGTCGGTCTTTTATTTACTTTACATAAAATAGTGGAGGAAGCTGCAAGATTTGTTTTGCTAGAAAACGAAATGCCATAGCATATAAGAGTATACCGTACCAGTGACTTCAGTATTTTTAATTGGTAATGCCAAGTTCATATTGTTTGTAGAGATTTGTTTTCTACCTTACGTATGAAATGGTTTTTCAATTAAATGTATCAACTCCAAATAAAACCAAATCCATGGTCATTTTTGTTTAATTCAAACAAGGAAACGTGTTTGGTGTACTAAAAAAAAAGTGAAACAAATATTTTAGTCAATTTAACAAGATATGGTATATTTTTATCTTTGAAATTAAATATATGTATACAGCTGAAATGTTTTAATAAAACTCTAGCTTTAGTAAAGGATCTGAATCACAATACGTACACTATACATAATAAGGGAATATGATGGCTTTATCAATGTATTCTGAAATTCTGCCTCATCCTTACTTATCAGAAAACATAGTATCACAATAAATTCAATCTGTATGATCTGACATAATAAAAGAGGTTATCCCAAGAAAGAAAATATGAGGGCATAAATAAAGAAATTTCTTTATGTGAATGTGGTTGGGAAAATACCACACTTTTCAAGTGCTTTTTGAAATGGTAAATGGTGTTTATAGACAGAATTTGGGGAGCATCCTTATCTACAGGCACTGTACAGGTAACTTGATTAGCACATGTTGTTATCAGAGAACTCACAGTATCTTCATACTACAGATCACATGGTAAATGGATTGCTTGCTTCTTATCAACTCTCTTCTGTAACTTTATAATATATTCTTGAATTTTTAATACATTTCACTACGTTGAGGTTTTTTCCTTTCTCTTTAAGCAATACCCTTGGTATTCCCAAGTACAAGTGAGATGGTAAGAAATGACCACAGGCAAAGAAAATGCATTTTTCTTGCCCTTTTCAGAACATTCTATAGTGGGTGGTAAAATAGCTAAGCCATTTGAAAGTCATGTAAACTATCACAAATATGTCATAGGAAGAAGAGGTGGGAATTTGTTATGTTTCTGCAATTAATCAGCATAAAAGCTAACATTTTAAAGGACCAAGTAACTTTGTTTGCATTTACAGTTCATATCAATGATTTCATATCTTGTGTTTTGCTTATTTGAGACACAGTATACCTTTGATCAGTAATGCATTGATTTTTATGGAATAAAAAACCCAAACACTTTGAAGAAATACATGTTGCAATTATTTGTGAAGTATATGTTCCAGCCCGATAATGATGATGATGATGGTGGTGGTGGTGGTGATGATGATGTTGATTTTCCTTCATATTCATTCTAGCTGACACTTGGGCTTCAATTCATTTGACATATATGCTTTTAATGATTTATGTAAGAGATTAAAATGCATTTTGTGCATGTAAATTGTTCATGAAATATTATCTAAGAAAAACAAAGTAAATATTTTCACCTGCAAAAGTAATTTTATAACTGCTCTTATTTATTTTCCAAGATCAAGAACAGCACACAAAGGGAGTCTGAGATTAAAGTGTAAAGCTGTGCAACTTCGACCTATGCAATATTGGCTGCCAGTTTTTCAACAATATTATTTCATTTCTTTGCATCCCTTTTCCATCAACATATGACTCCATTTAAAAGTTAGCAATATTTTTCAAATGCCAATAATCTGTTATTGAGGAATATTTCTTTATTTCTAAAACAAAGTTATATACAGTGAACTGCAAAAGCCCTTCTTTGTGCTTGGTTTATTCCCAACCTTTTTGCCATTCAAAAACAATGCTGACACATGCTTGAAATGACAAATAGCATTAGTGTAATAAAGGAGTTAAACCGAATCCAAAGCACAGTCATATATTAAATTGTCTTAAAAAATACTTACCTAAGCATCTCTATGAGATGTTATTAGTAAAATTTGAAGACGAAGAAAAAAGACATTTGGAAGTGAGATGTGCTCTCCTTCTGTAGCCTGTATAATTGCTGACTTGCCATCATGTTTGCCTGAGATGTCTTTTTCAGATCAATATTCCATGTCTCTTTGTCAAAGGAGAGGTTTTGAAGCCTTCTTCTGCATCTGGGCGGCTGCTGCCAGGGCTCAAACCAAGTCTCCCAGGACTACAGCAAGGTGTCCAAAAAACTTTCGATAAAAAGCTTTTTAAGTAGCCCCTCATTCCAACTCACTAGATCAATACATATGTTTTACCATAGGAAAAATTCTAATATTTCAACATAAGCTTCACTCACCAGAACTGTAACTTAGTGAGTAATTTTCATTAAGAGATAGTGTTGAATAACTCTTGCCCACTCCCATACAGAATGAAATCTAATACAAATATTATGTCATCTTCTCTGGTAAGTGGTGATTTTCTAGAATTTGATGATTTCAGTGCTTTCCTAAAAATGGTTGATATTTCCAAGTAGATTTTTCCCAACACATAGTAAGCCTGTGTAGAGTAACGTAGGCTAAAAAGAAGTTTCTTTTTCTTCCATTTCCATCTTTCAGAGAAGTTGAGAGGCTATGGTAAAGTTTTTCATATCAACAACCAAAAATAACAAAAGAAATAATGGTAGAACATACAATGATAGAACTTATTTTTTGTGTACATTCAACTATGTGGAGAACTACTCAATTTGGCTCCACAGTTACTTTTAATGAGGGTTGTTGTGGAATAAATGGAAACATCTGTTACCTATGAACCACCACAGTGGCTACACAAGGAAAAAAAAAAATCTCTTCTTTGATTGGGACTGGTCTTCACTGAATATTCTTATTAGTATGCTTAGAATAACCATGCAAATCTCTGAGCCAAATTAATTATTCTTGGCATTCCCAAGAGGCAATCCTACAGTCATATTTTACCAAAGGCAAGGAGTGAGGAAACCCTTTCTCTGTACATATTTTGTGTTGGTTAGCAATGTCTAATTGTCCTAGTGTATGTTGCCCTATTTTACCAGCTACAGTTTGAATTCATTCCCATCCTCTCCTTAAAAGTTTGAACCCCCTAGTGACAGGAATATTAATGTGCCAACACTGTCATATCTATTTCAGCTCATACATATGCAATGTCTTTGTTTTCAAAGATTTATGTCAGACTTTGCTGAAGTGAGGTATTCTACCATTTTAGATAATAGCATGCCAAAGTGATGGTATCAGCCACACTCAGCACTCACTCAAGCAAACGGGAGGGGCATCCATTCCTTCATGGCTTAACTCATAGAAACTGTTATTTATCCTTATTTGATGAGAAAAATCTTTCAGAGGGAAATGGTTTATTTTTAGAAGTAGATTATGGCCATCCAGTGGATTATCTTTTAATTAAGAATGGATGATTTGTGCCCACTCTGCTGTAGCAAACATCTTGCTGCTAATGAAGTTTAAAAAGACTTACTTTATTTAATTACAGCTAATCACCAGGGTAAAATGTGGAATTTTCTTTGATCCTACATGTATTGTGGTAATCCCCTACGGCAGATAGCATCTCCTCAAAATAGTCTGAGTTTTTCCATCCATCACATCTTAGCCAACGGTACATCTACTTTTTTATTTTAAAATGCTTTTCATTTTCTCTGTAGTTGCCTATCCTGGCATAAAAAATTATATGAAAGTTGTTATAAACTGAGATGGCCCTTTAGAAAGTCTTAAAATCTTTTGGATCTTTTACTTTGTCCAATTCTCAGAACAGGGTTCTTTGCTTTTTTCAACAATTCAATTCATCCAACACTATTGGACAATGTCAGTATGTCAGGCACTGTGCTGGGCAATTGGAATAGAAAAACAAAGGGGACGTGGCCACCTCCACAATCAACCCTTAAAGATGAGCTTTGTCTACTTTCTCCTGTATGTAGTTCACTAGGATAGACATAGGAAAGTGAGTTTAAAAACCCGGAAGTGTTTTTGGTTTTGGTTTAATTTGGTTTTAAACCATCAGATTAGAATTACTTTGCTCACTCAAACGAGGGCTACTCATTTTGCTCCTGTCACGCCTCTCCCGTTTGCAATCAAGTGTGCTATATTAACCCAACCTTTTCTGGCCTTGTTCTTTCCTGACTCCCAAAGAAAATTATTTTGAGAATACATATGAAGCCAGTCTTAATTCTAGGTGATATCTGTCTCTGATTTTTCACCTTCATAGCAGAATAGATCATTCCCCGCAAAAGTAGAGTGTAATTCTTCAGCATGCTTTCTTTCTAATATTTACTCTTTCAAATGTAAATTACCTTTTTTCTGAGGTAAAAGCCCATCCCCAAAATTAATTAGCATGGTTTATGTTTTTAATCTCAAAGAAGTCATACTGTTCTTTCAAAAACAATTACCTTCTTTCTCTCTTTTCCTATGTTTTGTTCTGTAATCTTCGGCCCACGTGATACAGCCAATATCTGCTTGTTTGGCATAAAAGGCCCTGAAGGACAAGGTCCTGTCAGCTGGGTGAGGGAGAGAGCAGTGACAGCTAACAGCGGGTGCAGAGCAGAGGGGACCGAGGGCAGCAGGGGCCTGTGTCGGGCAGAAGAGGGAACCAGCAAACTGACCTACTCCACCCCAACTGCAGACACCCACTGAGCGAGGTTATCAAAGCAGCATCTGAACAGCAAAGATGGGCTGGTTTTCATCAAGAAAACAGAATTTTCCTGGAAAATGAGTATATCTAAACTAATGAATCAAAATGAAAGAAATCTGTGTCTTGGTACACTTTTTTATGACCTTACAATTGGCTGGTTTCAAGAATATAAAATTCAAAACCCAGCAGTTCCCCAAAAAGAATTTCACCAGGGAGGAGCAGTTAGTAAAAGGTAAACAATTATTTTTGAAACTAAATAAATAGCCCATCAAATTATTACTCTATCATTTTATAACTTAAAAAGAAGTCATCTGGGCAGATCAACTTGCTTCACATTTCCAAATATTTCCCACTTTCTTTAACACATTTGAGTTTCTATGATTTTCAGGTTGCCAGGACTTGAGCAGATTTAATGTCAGGGTACAGGTCTCTATCTCATACTTAGGGTTCCATTATCACACAATAATGAGAACTATATTCCCACTGCCTGCATATGAATGCTTAAACGATATCCCTTCCCTGCATATTTTACACTGCCTCGCCCCCATGTTGTAATTTATATGCCACTTTACCCACAACTACTAACATCCTTGTAGTAATCATTTAGACTTACAAAGTAATTAAGGTTGGAGGAAGTTCTTCCAAAGTGCAATTCGTGTGTCTTGAAAAAAAATTAAGCATTATAAAGTAGGAGAAGCGAAACAGAATTTGTGGTTCGTTCCTGTAATATGTTAAACATCTGCAGTTTTGTCTCTCCATCGGGATGCAGGGTTGTGCTGAAGTCACATCCTGATAACATCTGCACATTACTGATAGCTTGTGCTTTATTCTTTATGGTCTGCTGATGAGAGATTCTTTAACATCCCTTCAGTCATCAAGACCCCAGTTGGATTTCTTTGCTTGTGACAGCCTTAAAGGTGGTTTCATTTACATTTGCTAAAATGTCACAATATAGGAAGATATTTTCAGTTTGATGTTTCATCCTTTCCTTTTTTTATCCGGATGCTAGTTTTAGCTTTTCGAATGAATGTCGATCTCAAAATAGATTTTCCATGAAATGTATTTTGTCTGATTTTTCAAACACCATGTCTGCAGCAGAAGACTTTTTTTTCCCCCCCAAAAAAGTTTTCAACAAGTAATAGCTAAGGAGCTAAAGAAGTCTCCTGCTGCGACATGGCCGGGTACACTTTTTGACCATGTGATGCTATGTATACCTGAAGTACTTGAAATACACGTTTGGAGAGACTTTGCCACCCAAATGCTTGGCTGGATTAAATGCCTAATTAAGATGGATTTTCAACAAGTTGGAGTAAGTATGCAATCGGTACTTTGGTCTGGAAAGCCATGTGGTTCATCTCGTGTATCGTAAGGAAAATTGGTGCTAATTTATCTCTGTTTCAGTGTCTAAGAGTTCACTTTCAGCTTACCATCCATGCTGCAGAATGGAGTCCCAACCACCAACAAGAGGATGCAGTGGCATCTTTCGCTGATGTTGGATGAATAGCCAAAGATGACGGAGAGTGTTCAACAAGATTAAACACAGTCAGATCAAGGCAGCAGCTTCAGGAGGACCTTCCTTTCTTTGAGAAGCCCCCAAGCAGGCAGATTTCCTTACCAAATCTGTCTCAAGAAGAGCCTCAGCTGAGGACTACAACACTGGCCGATGAGGAAGCACTGCAGATCAGCGCTCTTGAAAATGAACTCGCCACTCTCAGAACTCAGATTACCAAAATTGTGGCAGCACAAGAGCAGCAGAATCTCATTGCAGGTGGCCTAGATTTGACCACATCTGTTACCACAGCACCACCTTCCGTCCCACCTCCTCTACCTCCACCTCTGCCACCACCATCTCCCCGCCCTCCAACAGGGCTCCACCGAAGTACATCTGCTATTGATCTGATTAAAGAGTGGAGAAAGAAAAAAGCCAATGCTGGAAAGACTTTGGTTAAGAACAGTCCGAAGAAACCTGACATGCTAAATATAGAAGTCCTTAAAGATATGAACAGTACTAACTTTGTTCTGTTAAAAGTTCAGAGCAAGATGTAAAGCCCAAACTAGTGGACCCTACTGACCCTGCTGCCCTTGTTGCAGAGCCTCTGAAAAAGAAATTTGCTCATCGGTATTGAAACAATAGCCAAAGTGAAGTGGAAAAAGTAATTCCAAATTCAGACTCAGAGACCACCTCAAAAACAGTGTTGTTTGGGCCACACATGTCAAAGTCTGCAGGAAAACTCAAGTCTTTAATTGACAAAGTTTCAAATTCCTGGGCATTGAGTTGAAAAAGCTTATCCTGGTTCAGCTGTTGGTTTGTTAGGGCTGCGTTTGCCTAGTAGAAATCAACACTTAGTAAATATCTGACTATCCATTAGCCTTTTTAAAAAACTAGTTAGAGAATTAAGCAATAGTGTAAGCATGAAGTTAATGAATTTTGTTTCATTATATTATGGTCTACCTGGAGCTATCCAGTACTCTGACATGTTTTTGATGAGTGACTAGGATGTTCACGTTTCCAACCTGAAAAACAATTGTATATATTTAAGAACTTAGGACACTTGTGGATGTTACTGTGAGTTTTTTAAATTCCTAAACACTAATTTATCTGTATAAATGTTTTATATGCATATACTTGGATATAAAAGAGTTTATGTAAAAATTAGTAATGAAGTCAGGGAGGGTACTGTCGTCCTCATTCGTTTAATGATAATTTACTACACAAGGACAGAACAGCTGGTATGACATAGGTTAATGCAGGGAAATATTTGAGGTTGGAATCTTCTTGCCTTGAACAGAACTTCCATCTTACATATCTCGCTCACATTTTTGTGGAGGTGGGGTTTGAACAGGAGCAGGATGATGCTCACTGCTGAAATTCCAGAAAGCTTTTAAACTAAAAGTGAGTAGAGCACCATGAAAGCTGTTTTCACCTGAGTGCCACCCAGTGCTGAGGAAGAAAATAGAGTTGTCAAGTAGTGAGGAAACAAATTATTCAATTAAATCCCTTTTCTAAAAAAACAAAAAACCAACAAGGAATAGTACCTCTATTCTTACTTGCATTGCAACAACAGTTACAAGCCCATGAAAGGGCTAGCTTGTTTAACATCCAGTAATCCAGAATGTTGTGAGTATTTTAAAGGTCAGGTATTGACAGGATCCAAGATGCTTATGTTTCCCTAATGACCCCAATTACACCCAAGCTGAGTAAATAGTCAATAAACACTGGCATTAGCATGTTTCAAAAAAGTGTTTATTTTACAAGACAAAATTGGCATACCTGGTCCTGCTCTAGGAAAACTCAGAGATTCTAGGGGTTTTGAAAAATGATGGGACCATGAAAAATAATGTAGGGCACTTACACAAATAATCAGGATATCAGAAAGGATTGTTAAGTAATCTAATAGATATTTCTTTATGTAACCAGCCAGTGGTTAATGGCAATATATGTTAACTTTTAAGAGCCCCATAAACATTATACTTCAAAAGAATTAACTAGGTTTGAGTGTTAATTTATTTTACCATTTTAGTGGAGATTTTTCTTTTTCTTTTGCACTTTGTGCCAAAAAAAAAGTCTGTCCACTTGGGATTCAATATGTTGCAATGGCATTTTTTTTAAGAGTTGAGGTGATAAAGCATAGTTCTTATTTTCCCAAAATATTTGGGGGTTTTCCACATATCTTATTATTGGTTTCTAATGTAATTCTGTTATGGTTAGAGAACACACTCTGTAAGATTTCAATATTTTAAAATTTAGTTAAGACTTGTTTTTTGGTCTAGCCTATTACGTATCTTAATGAAGTTTCCGTGTATACTTGAAGAGAATACGTATTCTGCAAGTGTCGGATGGAGTGTTCTGTAAATGTCATGTAGCTCAAGTTGGTTGATAGTGCTATTCAAATTTACTATATCCTTACTGATATTTTTTATCAAAATGTTCTACCAGTTACTGAGAGATGAGTGTTAAAAATAACCAACTATGATTATGGATTTGACAATTTCTTCTTTGTTTCATATATTTTGAAGCCCTTTTATTAGGTACATACATATTTAAGATTGTTATGTCTTCCTGATGAATTGGCCCTTTTATCATTATGAAATACACTATCTCTGGTGATACTCCTTGTCTTGAGGTCTACTTTGTCTGATATTAATATAACCACAAAAGCAAGGAAACAGATATTTTTAAGTTTCGGATGACATTTGTGGGTTAAATATCTAAAAAGATTATCATCAGCTTATCTGTCACTATACATTCCCCCAAAGAACAACCACATGGGAAAGCATGCTTTTTCTTATGAGCAAGCCATGTCCTTCTGAGACAAGAGCAATCAGGGAAAGAGAAATTAAACTAAATGAAAAGACAAATCACAAGGTGACATAAAAATACCCAGATCAGAATATAACCTTTATTAGTTAGAAAACCCATATGTGTATTTTTAAAATTATTTTAATATTTATTGAAATTATGAACTCAATTACAAGCCATAGAGGGTTGAATAGTGTGTCCCCCAAAGTTCAGGTCCACCCAGAACCTCAGAATGTGACCTTTCTTAGAAAATATAGTCTTTGCAGCTGTAATTAAGTTAAATGAGGTCATACTGGATTAAGAAGGACCTTCAGTCCAATGACTGGTGTTCTTACAAGAAGAGAGCAGACAGACAGACACATACAGAAACAAAGACCATGTGAAGATGGACACAGTCAAGCCACCTGGATTCCTGGGAGCCACCAGAAGCTAAGAAGAAGGAAGGAATGGGTCTTCCCTAGAGCCTTCAGAGGAGCAGGGCCCTGCCAACACCTTGATTTCCCACTTCTTGCCTCCAGAACTGTAGGAGAGTAAATTTCTGTTCTTTAGGCCAGCCAATTTGTGATAATTTGTTACGGCAGCCTTAGAAACTAATACACAAATTCTCTCAAATCTATACAGCTCCCTCAGTTAATGAATATTCTATAAACAAAGTTCTTTTAAGGAAAAGTTTAAGAGTTAAATTAGAAAGAAGAACACTCCACATATCATGTAAATCGATCTGGGAGAGGGTTATACCATTCACTAAACCGATCATGTCCTGGGAACACCACATTGAAACAGACTTCTGTGATGATTAGGCTAATGTGTCAACTGGGCCAGGTAATGGTGCCTAGTTGTTTGGTCAAGCAAGCACTAGGATAATTGTAATAAAAGGGCACTTCATGGACTTTAATCATCAGTGAATTGATTGCATAGATGGCTCGTTACATCTACAATAAATAGAGGAGATGGCAGTCAGTAATGAGTGACATCTCATCCAATCAGCTGAAGGCCTTAAAAGGGGAAGTGATTTCAGCAATCAGAGAAAGAATTCCAATCTCTACTTCAGACAGCCAGCGTTTACTGAGAACTCATTATGGACCTTCATCACCCCTGGTTTGTAGACTGCGCTGTGGAATTTGGACTTATGCATTCCCACAGTCACGGGAGACAATTTTATAAAATCTCATACTATTTACAGATATCTCCTGTTGGTTCTGTTCCCTAGAGAACCCTGACTAATACAGCTTCTACCATCAGTTTATTTTTTGTCATTTGTGTTTATTTTCCAATGAAAATGAAAGAAAAAAAAAATAGCAGTGTGGATTTTCCTTTATTTTTATTTTATTTTTTATAAAATTTTATTGAAGTGTATCATTCATACATGAATATATATAAACAGTAAGTATATAGTAAAAGTTGTGAACTTACAAAAGAAACATGCATATTATCATAGAGGGCTCCCATACATCACCCTACCACCCACACCTTGCATTGTTGTGAAATATTTGTCACAAACTATGAAAGAGCAGTGCCAAAATATTACTAACGATAGTCTGTATCTTATATTTGGTGTATTTCCCCCAACCCAACCAATTAGTAACACCCTGTATTAGTATTATATATTTGTTATAGTTCATGAACTGTATGAACTACATGTTCTCAAATAAGAGAACATTCACATATTTGTTATGTTAACCACAGTCCATCTTCCACTACTCGATTCCCTTTGTTTTACAGTCCCACACTTTGTACAATCCATTCAACGTGTATACTCAGTGGCTTTTGTTTTCATCAGAGTTGTGCTGTCATCACTTCAGTCAATTTTAGAACGTTTTCATTACTCCAAAAGGAAAAATTCCATACCCCTTATACCTCCCTATTTTTGTCCCTTAGAATTGATATATCTTCTTTGCCATTGCTGCAAAAATATTGCATTACTGTTAACTATGTCCATAAGCTACATTAGTTGTAATTTTCCAGTGTATCACAATGTTCTTAACACATTGTAAAAGAAGAACATACTTACATTTATACTATTAACCAAAATCTTCATTCACCACTGAAATCACTATGTTATATATGCCCTAAATTATTCTCTAGCTTCCTTTAAATAGACATTTGTGTCCACAGAATACCCCTTTCAGCTACAATCACATTTATAAGTCAGCAGTGTTAAATATACTCAAAATAATGTATTACCATCAATTGTACTCATTTATACACCTTTACAATAAACCTTATTAAAAATTCTACATACATTAAGCATCAGCTCCCATTCTCAACCCACATTCTATATCCTAGTAACCTATACTCGTGTTTACCTCTGTAAGTTTACTCATCATATTTAGTTCATATTAGTAAGACCTACAATATTTGTTCTTCTATGTCTGGCTTATTTCATTCAACATAAGGTTCATCCATGTTGTCATATGCATCCTTATTTCATTTCTTCTTACAGCTGAATAGTATTCCATTGTATGCATATACCACATTTTGTTTAGACATTCATCAGAAGATGGACACTTGGGCTAGTTCCATGTTTTAACAATTGTAAATAATGCTGCTATGAACATTGGTGTGCAAATGTCAGTTTTCTACCTTGCTTTCAGTTCTTCTGAATATATTATAGCAATGGGATTGCTGGATCATATGGCAGTTCTATATTCACCTTCTTGAGGTACTGCTTAACAATCTTTCACAGAGGCTGTGCAATTCTATATTTCCACCAACAGTGAAGGAGTGTTCCTATTTCTCCAATTCCACTCCAGCACTTGTAGTTCTCAATTTTTTAATAATGGCCTTTCTATAAGTTATGAATGGTATCTTATTGTAGCTTTGATCTGCATTTCCCTAATAGATAGTGATGTTGAACATTTTTTCATGTGCTTTTTGGCCATTTATATTTCCTCTTTGGAAAAATGTCTATTTGAGTCTTTTGGCCATTTTTAATTGGGTTGCTTTTTGTTTTTTATCATTGATTTGTATGATCTCTTTATATAGCATGACTATCAAACCCTATTGGATATGTGGTTTCCAAATATTTTCTCCCATTGAATAGGCTGCCTTCTTACTTTCTTGACAAAGTCTCTTGAAGAACAAAAGTGTTTAGTTTTGAGGAGGTCCCATTCATCTATTATTTTCTTTTGAGGCTAGTACTTTGGTTGTAAGGTTTAAGAAACTACTACCTATGACAAGATCTAGAAGATGTTTTCCTACATTTTCTTCTAGGAGTTTTATGGGTATAGCTTTTATATTTAGGTCTTTGATCCATTTTGAGTTAATTTTTGTATAAGGTGTGAGATAGGGGTCTTCTTTCTTTCTTTTGTAAATGGATATCAGTTCTCCCAGGATCATTTGTTGAATAGACTGTTCTGGCCCACTGGGTGGGCTTGACAGCCTTGTCAAAAATCACTTGACCATAGATGTGAGAATCTATTTCTGAGTTCTCAATTTTGTTCCTTTGGTCAATATGTCTATCATTATGGCATTACCATGCTGTTTTTACCATTGAAGCTAAGTAACATGTTTTAAAATTAGGAAGTGAGAGTCTTCCCACTTTGTTCTTCCTTTTTAAGGTATTTTTGGCTATTCTGAACAACTTAACTGTCAAAATAAATTTAACAATTGGCTTTTCCATTTCTGAAAAAAGGCCATTGGGATTTTTATTGGGATTGTGTTGAAACTGTAAATCAGTTTGGGTAGAATTGACATTTTAACAATATTTAGACTTCCAATCCGTGAACACAGAATGTCCTTCCATTTATGTTGGTCTTCTTTGGTTTCATCTAGCAATGTTTGTAGTTTTTCTGAATACAGGTCCTTTATGTCCTCAATTAAGTTTATTTCTAAATATTTGATTCTTTTAGTCTCTATTAAAAATGGAATTTTTTTCTGACTTCCAACTCAGATTGCTCAGTAGTATATAGAAATGCCACTGTTTTTTGCATATTAATGTTGTGTCCCATCACTTTTCTGAACTCATCTATTAGTTATAGGAGCTTTGTTATGGGTTTTGGGAGATTTTAAAGAAATAGGGTCACATAATCAGTGAATAACAAAAGTTTTACTTCTACCTTTTATTTGGGTGCCTTTTATTTCTTTTTCTTGCATAGCTTATAACACAATATTGAGTAACAGTGGTGACAGTAGCATCTTTGTCATGTTCCCAATCTCAGTGTGAAAGCTTTTCAGTCTTTCACAATTGAGTATGATGTTAACTGTGGGTTATTCATACATGCATTTTACAATTTTGAGAAAGCTTCCTTCTATTCCTAACTTTTGGAGTGTTTTTTTATCAAGAAAGGATGTTGTATTTTGTCAAATGCCTTTTCTGCATCAATCGAGAGAACCATGTGATTTTTTTCTTCAATTTATTAATTTGGTTTATTATATCAATTAATTTTCTTGTGTTGAACCACCCTTGCATATGTAGGATAAAATCCACTTGATCATAGTGTATAATTCTATTATTGTGCCTTTGGATTCGGTTTGCAAGTATTTTGTTGAGGATTTTTATATCTATATTCATTAGAAATATGGTCTGTAATTTTCTTTTTTGTAGTATCTTTATTTGGTTTGGTATTAGAGTTAGGTTGGTTTCATAGAATGAGCTTGGTAGTGTTCCTTCTGTTCAACTTTTTGGAAGAGCTTGATCAAGATTAGTATTAGATCATCAATGAATGATTGGTAGAATTCACCTGTGAAGCCATCTGGTCCTGGGTTTTTCATTTAGGGAGTTTTTGGTGACTGTTTCAATCTCTTTACATGTGATTGGTTTGTTCTATTTCTTGTAAGGTCAGTGTAGGTTGTTCATGTGTTTCTAGGAATTTGTCCACTTTGCCTATGTTGTCTAGTTTGTTGGCATACAGTCGTTCATCATATCCTCTTATGATCTCTCTTCTTTTATGGAGTCAGTAGTAATGTCTCCCTTTCATTTCTGATTTTGTTTATTTGTATCCTCCCTCTTTTATTCTTTGTCTAGCTAAGGGTTTGTCAATTGTTGATCTTTTTGAAGAACCAACTTGTGGCTTTTTGATTCTCTCTCTCTCTTTTTTTTTTTTTTTTTT
>JAQZBX010000092.1:18905-54930 GCA_029593785.1 Cabassous unicinctus | reverse complement strand
CATAGGTTTTGATATGTTGTGTTTCTGTTTTCATTTTCATTTGTCTTGAGATATTTACTGATTTCTCTCGAAATTTCATCCTTGACCCACTGATTATTTAAGAGTATGTTGTGTAATCTCCATATATTTGTGATATTTCCTTTTTCTATCCACTATTGATTTCTATCTTCATTCCTTTAAGATTAGAGAAAGTGCTTTGAATAATTTCAATCTTTTTCAATTTCCTGAGACCTCTTTTGTGACCCAACATGTGATCTATCATGGATAAGGATCCATGAACACCTTATCCAGCAGAATGTATATCATGCTGTTTTGGGGTGTAATGCTCTGTAAATGTTAAGTCTAGTTCCTTCATTGCACTGTCATTCAATTCCCTGAGACATTGTTCTGTTTTTTCCATTCTTTTCTCTTTCTGTTCTCCTGTCTTTCAAGTTCAGATGCTCAGTCCTCCACTGATTCTGTCCTCCACCCATTCAAATCTCCTGTTATATGCCTCTAATGTATTTTTAATCTCATCCACTGTGTCTTTCATTCCCATGAGCTCTGTTACTTTTCTTTGCAGGCTTTCAAATTGTTCTTTATGCTCACTAAGTGTCTTCTTAATATCCATCATATCTTTAGTCATATTTTCCTTCAACTCCTTGAATTTATTTAGGAGATTTACACAATTACCATTGATTAGGTGTCTTAAATCCTGTGTCTCAGCAGAATTTTTGGTTGGTTCCTTTGGCTGGGCCACCTCTTCCTGTTTCTTAGTATGGCTTGTCATTTTTGTCTAGGCATCTGAATATGTTGGTGAATTTACTCTGATGGTCAGTTTCTCTCTCTTGCCTAGTGGTTTTGCTTCATTGTTCTTCTTTTATTTTTCATTCAATTTACTCTAAGTCTTTATACTTGCCTACCTTAAGTTATCAATATAGGATGAGTTACCCACTAATGGAGCACAGATCTGCTCCAAGGGGTCTGAGATGAGAGACTCCAAAAAGTGTTTTTCTCCTTGCAGTTTCCAAGCCGGCCAACAGATGGCAGTCATCTGTGAACCTTCCCACACAGGTGTCTCTTTTCAAACTTCCCTTGCCTGTGATTCTGGTCTGGCCAGAGCCAAGATTAAAAGTGGGCTCTGCTGGCCAAAGTCACTGAAGATACCCCACTCTCTACCTTCCGCCACACCCTCCTTCTTACCAGGGAGGAAGACGTCACGTCTCCTCTCATTTGGCTGCAATAAGCCATGGGTTTTATCCAGGCTGTTCACCTTGAGGGTAGGGAATCAATGCTGTTCCCAGATTTGGGGGCTAGTAACTCAGTTTTCTTTTTAGCTTCTTCATTTCTCTGTCCCTCACCTTCTGAAAGATGCACATTGCTCTCCTGGTTGGCAGATCCCCCAAAGCATCTCCCTCAGACAGCTTTTTGCCCATCCTCCATAGTTTTTGTGACAGAGTTGGGCCCTGCTTACCTACTCCAACACCATCTTCCTGGAAGTCCTCCATAATATCATTTTTAATACAAGCTGTGTACAAAAGTTCAGTCACAAAGTTCCTAAAAATAAGGCAATTGGCTTTCACAGCCAGGACAAGCTGGCTCCAGAGTATGACTGTTTAGTGCTCACCGAGACTATACAATGATTTCCTTATAAGTTTCCTTTGTTTTGTTTTTTTCTTCTGTGCAAGCCATCTCACATATACTATGTGTGGAGACACAGCTCCTATTGGAACACTCAGGATATTTTACTTATCAAGAGAATAAGCTCTAAACTGTAGAATGGTTGCCACTCAGGAATCTCACTCTGGACTTTCCAAATATTTCTCACCATTCATCTTCATGTTATGGTTCACTCTTTCTACACTAAACTTCTTACTTTTTCAAGGATACTTTCTATGTTCTTATGCCATACATTTTGCCTGGGATTTCTTTCTCCCCACCCTTGCTTTTCCAAATCCTTTATATACGACAAGGCTAATTAAAAATAAAATTCTGTGTGAATTTTCTTCTTTCTCTATAGCTACAAATGGCTTCTCCTTTTGCTTCTTCTCATATAAAAGTTTACCTTTGCTTCACTGCAGCACTCATTTTCTACTTCACACTAATTCATTCAATATATTTTTGTTACATGTCTGTGATATGGAAGGGAATATTTTCAGTACTAGGAATATGGAAGAAAAGACATACTCTCTGTTCTAATGAAACTCATGCTTTAGAGAGGAAGATAGCAAATACACGATTGCAGTAGACTATGGATATGTACCTTATGCTAAGGTCCTCAAGAGGAGAAAAGGAAAAAAAATTCTAAGCTAAGCAAATTTCATCTTTATCAAGTCTTTTTTTTTTTAAAAAGATTTATTTATTTATTTATTTATCCCCCCCTTGCTGCTTGTGTTTTACTGTGTCCATTCGCTGTGTGTTTCTTCCGTGTCTGCTTATCTCCTTTATCAAGTCTTAAACGAGCATAGCATATCTGATATATAGATACAGCAGGAGTGGAGGGTATATGGAAACAAGAGACAAGAAATGAATTATAGAGGTTAGACAGAAATCTTATGACAGCAACTTTGAATTTCATATATAGGAAGCTTGGACTTCATTCTGTAGGAAATGGGGAGCTTTCCTTTTTAAAGAATTTACAATTACATTTCCAATAATATCATATTTTCACCTATAATAAATTGTGCAATAGCTTTACTTTGATTTCATGAAACGGATGAAAAGAATAAATTAATTACTTTTGGCATTAATTAATTTTCTACTTGAAGTATCTGATGACACTGATATAAAATTGACAATTTAACTATTTGTGGGGTTCTCTTCTGAAAATGGACCAAAACAGCTATCACTTCACTTTTTATATATATAAAAGAAAGTTCAGAATCAAAAGTAAGTGAAATTAATTTGATATGAGTAGTCATTAGATCTAAATGAAAAGCCACGTCTCAAAAAGTGACATATAAACACACAGCCTATGTTCAGCAAGTGCCAAATAGTTTCCTTTGGACCCAGTCTCTTAAAGAGATCTATGAACTTTTTTTAGTACATACTGATGCTGCTTCAGCGAGTTTGAAGTCTTCTGCTTACATGTGTTCAGTTATGTCCTTATGATGGGTGGTAAATGTCAACAAATATTGTATGCATGCTTCACATATAGCACCAAATATCTTAAAAAATTGAAAACCAGTACTTCATTTTTTAATAAACATGCACTTTTGGTTGTTTAATTACTTCTTAAGAGAGTGTACTGCAAAAGTAAAAATATCACTAAACAATAAAACAATTGAATAGTTTTAGATTTGCACCATATGGTAAATACCAAAATCACTTTAGCAAGAGTATTTAAACTACTCCTTATGCCTTCCATGGCAGAGCTGCTCAGCCTTTATTACCTGCCTTTGTTTCATGTATACCCAACCTATACTTTACCGTGTTTTGCACTGACTCCACTCGTTGATGACTTCCTGCAAGTAGCAAGTCAATTATGGACCTGGCACAACTAGTATCATCAGGGACATTGGAGTGGAATTTCCCTTCCATTCCCACCTGATATCAAATGGAGTTAGCTGTGCCTGGCCACTAGTGTCTGAGCACTCTTCATTCTATTATTAAATACTCTGCAATCATGTGAAATGGGAGTTTAACAACATTGTGCCTGGGAAAAGTTTGGAAAAGGGAAATGAATTATCATTAGATATATTTCTGATTTCACCATGTCTTAGAGTGAGAACTCTGTTCATAACACATACTTCTCACACATAACTGGACGAGGCCATGGCAGAAGCTATAAAAAAAAAAGTGGATATCTACTAAGCCCATCCAAGCCTGTTTTAATGCAACTATTAATAATATTTAGTTAAAAACATGAGGCATTGTAAACAAACATGGAACTGGACAGAATGCAGAACCAACAGGAATAAAGTGGAACTATCTCGGGAAAACAGGTATGTCTAGTCACCCTAGTATTAAGTCTTACTCTCATGGCCAAATTAATTGATTTGAATTCCCAACTATTCAACTTTATATTAATGCATGATATTGCGGCCAATTTTCAGATTTTAATTTTCTGTTCCAACTTCCAAGATGCCCTTTTCAATCTTCACATTTTTTTCCTCTAATGAGGGTGATTTGCCAACATTTACAATGGCCTTTGCAGTGCGGTTGAAAAATGTATTCATTCTTATGTGTTAAAGAGATAATACTGGAGGAAGAACAGATTTTACAGGGAAGATTTTAGTTTTGAACATTTCAAATTTAAAGTGCTTAAGAGGCATGCATAGGAAAATAGTAAGTAGGAAGTTGGGTATATTATCGATTCAGAGATCGGGTTATAGGTCTATGTTGAAAACCGAGATTTGGGGATCATCAACTTAGAAGAGGTATTTGAGAACACAGGTGTTTATAGCATGTTTGCAGGGAGAACGAACAGAGTGAGAAATGACATAAGTATAAAACCTTGTGAAACAATATATTTTTCCATACATATCTTAAGTTCCTTGTTACTGCAGGATCCATTTTTAGTTTGGAGTAAACCCTTCTTAAGTAATTTGCCACATCTGTAAAAACATCACTCTCAAAATTGCTTTCCCCTCTGTAGGGTGAGCCCCCTGTAGCCAAGTTTTTTCCACATAATCTTACTCCAGGTCATGGGGGAGCCAGTTAGAATTACATATAGTTCAGATATGTCTCTGGGTTGTAATATATGATCGCCAGGATGGTCGAGCAGCCATATTCTCTGTCAGGTGAGCACAGAGAACACCAATGCAGAGGCACAGAGATGAGACATGGAAATTGACCACTTTCTGGGTTTCCTGCCACAAACTTTGCTCCTCCTTGTTCAGTCCTTAATTTAATCAATATCTTTTAATCCAGTACCTTCCACATGCTAGACACTGGGTTGGTAATTATAGCCACAGTGGTAAATGGATAAGCTCCATGGCCTCATGGAGCATCCCTTCCTGAGGGATGCCTTATTATTGAATTCCATTTATCCTTACATTAACTCTCTCCTTGGTTCAATGCTAGATTATGCTGGTTTCTACTACTACAGCCACAAAGCCCTGACCTGTATATGACTATTATTTGTATCTCTAATAGAACAAAGTGCTGAATCCTATGCATTATCCCCACTGATGTTCAATAAATGCTTGTGTAATTAATAAAAATCAAATATTGAATTAATGACAATTTTCAATAATCCCATAATTCTGTCATACACTTGCGTGTTAGTTCAAGTTCTAGGAACAAGGCATTTTATGACAAAAATATTGGATCCCCAAAACATACTATCAGGAGTCTAGCATAATTCTAATCAGAGCCCACTGACTTATGTACTTCAGGAAGAACAAAATCCTTCAAACAGAGAAATCCTGAAAAGCAAGTTAGAATCATATTTGTCTATATGTTCCAAAGTAGGTCTTTCAAGGGTGTGGCGCTACTTAGGTTCTTCTGGGAAGGCCACATTCAGTTTTTACTATACTCATTTCTTGCTAACCTTCTTTGAGGATGGCTTCGTAACACTTATAATTGTCTCGCTTATTGAACAGTTAGATCAGCAGAAAACATGTTATGCTGAGAACAGTTAAAACATAGGTAATAAATAAAATGTTAATCTAGTCAGCCCTTGTTTCAAAACATTCCCTCCAACCCAAAGTCCTGAAGGAAACAACTACATGGACACAGAAATATACAGAAGAAACAATAAAATGTAGCCCCTACTGTTATATTTAGCACTAGACCAGCCAAAGCTTTCATGAACATTCATGGGATCAAATTGATTTAGAATTCTGGCTCTGTCAGGTTCTGTCTCTGTGACTTTGGAAAGTTAGTAAACTTTCTACCCCTTTATTTCTTAAAGCTTGACTCCTAGAACTGTTGTCGGGATTGAATAATATAACCAAAGTAGCTTGTTTAGCCCAATGCCTTGTTTGATAAAGAACTTTTCAATGGCAATGTTTCCATAAATTGTTGAGCTGCCTTTTTCTGTTCTTTTATTTTTGTAAATTTGAAATAAAGTTGTTAATTTAAAAATTAATATATAAAGAGCAGCCATGAAATCCTCAGTCATGGCGACCCCAGTCTAGATCCCATGCTTTGATTTGTGACTTACCCACAGACTCCACACAACATAAGAAAGTGTTTCACATCAGTTCACTCAGGTTTCCAAATGCAAATTGATGATATCTATTGTATCGTCTCTGTAGAATCTATAGCATGATATTCTGTTCAAACATGATCATATTGTTGATCTGTAGGTTATACTCTTTGAATTCTGTGTCTAAGAGTGGGATTGTGTGGCCCTTCCACATTTTGTCTAGCAATGCGAAAGTAAGCAAAACTAGGAAGTTTTGAATGCTGTCCTCTATGTTCCTGTTTTAGTTTCCCAGCTGCTAAAACAAATGCCATGCAATGGGTTGACTTAACCAATGGGAATTTATTGGCTCACAGTTTTGAAACTAGGAGAATTTCAAAATTGAGGTATCAGCAAGGCAATGCTTTCTTATTAAAGACCATAGCATTCTGGTGCCACTGCCAGCGATCCTTGGTCCTTGGTTTTTCCATCACATGGCAATGCACATGGCAACATCTTCTCCTATCTCTTCCACTTTCCATCCTCTTCCAACTTCTGGCTGCTCCCTGTGGCTTCTTTCTCTGTGGACTTGTCAATAAGGCCTCCCGTAATGGCATTGAGACCCATCCTGATTTGGTAGGGTTATACCTTAACTGAAGTAACCTTAACTAAAGGTACTATTTACAATGGATTCATACCCACAGGAATGCATTAATATTAAGAACATGTTTTCCTGGGGTATGTAACTCTAAGCCACCAGAGTTCCCAAACTTGTGCTGTTTTTCCTCTTTCCCCATCTCAATAGTAATTCCTCCCTCTGATGCAGAAGCATTGATTTTCTAAGTTTCTTTCTACTATCTTTCTCCCCTGCACCCATCAAACAGGAAGAGATCTAATATCTGCCATTTGTACATATTAACTGATTGGCTGACTGACGACACTTGTGTGTAACTGAGTTTCTGCCTAACCATAGTCAAGCCTGTGTATTTTAAACTTTTGTCTCTAATTATAGTATGAAAGGTGGTATCCCCATTAAAGGAATGCCAGGCATCTGCAAAAAGAAAGGCAAGACAGGAGTTTGTGTTTTTGAGAGGTAAGGCTTACACTGAAAGTAAATCTGAGTTACTCCTTTTAGGCTTATCATACATATGTTCAGAAGGGACAAAAGGCCTCTACTTGAAATGACCTCTTAGTCACTTCGGGAGAATGGGCTCAAGAAGTGCCTACTAGAGGCCTGCTCCTGGGAGTAACCAAAGCACTGTTTCCTGACATCTCCCTAGGCCTGAAGCTATTCTCCCAGAGCAAGTGTCTTTATTAGGATCTTTTCCTACACAAGCTACCCTTGATGTTAGAAGCAGGTCAGAAAATGAATAGGGTAGAAAGCAAATCCAGCAGAACACAGGAAGTTGCCAGAAAAAGGAGCCACAGTCAGGCTTTGGAGTGAGCTCAAACCATCAGTTAGCAGCAGGATTTTGCTCAGAAGCTACTGAGTGGAGATTTTAGCTCTCTGACTTATCAAAATGCTCAAGGAGCCAGCCTTGAACAGACATCAGATAGAAATCCAAGTCATCAGCAGAAGGAAGTGGAGACATAATCTTCACCTTCAAGATTCACATAATCTTTAAGTTCCAGACAAAGCTGTGGTCTTTGGAAAAAGCAGAGCAGAATGAAAGTGCTGGTTGGGGAACTAAGACTAAAATAGTCACCAAGGTTCTCGTCCCTGGAAACAGTTATCACGCTTGGACTGAGGCAAGTGAGGTTTCCTGTCCTGGACCCTGTGCTTTAGAGGACTCCTTCCTTCAGCCATGCCCCCTCCTCATGGAGGAAGGCAGATACTGTGCTAAATCAAGCTTGTCTAGAACCTTGTGTCTATCCTTCTAGACCATGCTCAAATGTTCCTAAACCCACTTTATGGGCCTGAACAGGTCTTTCTTAGTCCATCCTTTCAGAAGCTGACTGTATTACCAGTGTAGGCACCCCTGGGCCTGAGCTGTGACTACGAGGTGGCTGTTTGGGAAGTGGGGAAGGTGGATAGTGCTCAGATTTAGGTGTATGGTTTCGATGTCCACTCACAAACACACAAGATCTCTCAGATGCAGAATGAAGCTAGGAGTGGGAAGAAGAGTGGGCTGGCTAGACAGCTTACATTTGTGATCTTGGCCTGATGCTCCTGAAGCTCCCTTGACCAGAGAGTGACTTGGCCCCAAAGTCTGAGAGCTCTTTGAACTTCTAGGGAGAAATTAAGAGATTATGGATCACAAGGTTTGTGGACTCCAGAAGTAAAGAATCAATAGATCATTCCAATTATGCTTCCTTTCATGACTAAGGATAAATCTCCTACACCCCTACTTATTTTCTAATCTTACCCCCTTTCTCAAAAGAAAAAATGGAATCCATTAATGTATTTACTTTACTTGTTTAATTAGTGCTTAATGCTTTTGAAAAATTCCAATTTGGGGATTGCAAACTCAACTGTCTTCAGGGACCAGGGGTGAAAAGAACCTGTGGTGGCCTCAGGGTACAGGACTTAGCCAAAGGCATTTACATTGAAGAAAAAAATTTTAAGTGAATTAGCAGAATTTAGCTCAAGGTTGAGTAGTTTGCCACTTTTGAATCAAACTTCTTCTTTCCCTTCTTGAGTTCTTAAAATTTATTGCTATGCTTTTTTTTGTTATTTATGGCAATTGAGTTTCTTTTTTAAAAAAGAGTGTGTTAGTGGAATATATATTTTTATTAATTATTGTAATGTATTATTTGTGCCCTAAGTTTACTGTGGATACTCTTATGAAATCTCTGAAAAAGAAGAATGTATGTTTAATAAAATTTTGTGTAGAATTCTATCTCTACCTATGAGATACTGTATTATATATGTCCTAGAACCAGTCTGGGTTTAAAAAAAACAAACAAACACTATTCTATGCTATGATATAATTTTTTTTGTAAATACATAAACATCTATAGGTCACATAGCAGATGTTTAATACATAGGACTTGTCACTTGGCAAGTTGATTCCTAGAGAAAATATGAAGAGAACGATTAAATAATGAAGCCAAATTTTAAACAACCTAACCAGAATGGATACCAAAAAATGATTGTTCCCAATTTCAACTCAGTCACTTTAGGAGGACAGATGCTTATTTCATTGCTCAGAATATTTTTGGAAGTCCTCTTTGGGAACTTTTGGGTTCCTTTGGTACAGACCCTTTGAAGTATTCTTAGTGATGGGCAGCTTCATTAATTGAGGTCAGATTTTATTTTTAGAGAGAGCAAAAAGGCAATGAAAGCCAAGTCTGCTGAGTGAGATAAGTGATCAAGCTGAGTCATTCCACTTCTGATCAAAATCAAAGCATGGTTACAAATCCCTGAGTAGTGTGTTTCTGTGGCTTTATAAGTTTCTATTGGCATAGAAGACAATTTTAGAGAAAAGTTAAAAATATATTGAGTATCATTAGAATATAAGATTAACTTCCCAAGATAACAAATTTAAAGAAACTTTGCACTTGGATGTATAGCTTTTAATAGATTTTATAAAAGAAAGCAGAAAGAAATTAGAATTTTTTTCAATCACACTACACATCAAAATGAATTCCAGGTGAATTTTAAATATGCCCTTTAAATTAAACCATAAAAATCTAGAAGAAATTACAGGTGATAAGCTTACTTGACATAACAAAGTGAGAACCTTTAAGGAACATATTGATAAAATTGATGGTTTAAAAATAATATGTCAGAACAAGGCTTTTAAGCCCACCCAGCTGTGCCAGAGCAGCCTATTCAGCAAACGGTGCTGGGAGAACTGGATAGCCATATCCAAAGGAAAGAAAGAGGACCCTTATCTGACACCTTGTACAAAAATTAACTCAAAATGGATTAAGGACCTAAATATGAATGCAACAAACATAAAACTCCTAGAAAAAAATGTAGGAAAACATCTTCAAGATCTTGTGGTAGGTGGTAGTTTCTTAAACCTTATACCCAAAACATGAGCAACAAAAGAAAAAAATAGATAAATGGGACCTCCTTAAAATTAAACATTTTTTCACCTCAAAGGATCTTGTCAAAAGGATGAAAAGGCAGCCAACTCATTGGGAAAAAAATATTTGGCAATCACAAGAGTTTAATACCCATGATATAGAAAGAGATCATACAACTCAACACTAAAAAGACAAACTAACCGATTAAAAACTGGGCAAAAAAAAGTTGGAAACGACCCAGATGCCCCTCAACTAATGAATGTATAAACAAATTGTGGTGTATACACACAATGGAATATTATGCAGAGGAAAGAAGAAATGAAGTTGTGAAGAATATGACAACATGGATGAACCTAGGGGTCAATACGTTGAGTGAAGTAAACTAGATACAAAAGGACAAATACTGTATGATTGCGCTGTTATGAACTAAATATATCATGAAAACTCATGGAATTAATAATTAGAATATAGGCCTCCAGAAAATAGAATAAGGGTAGAGAATGGAAAGCTGAGGGTTAAACTGTGCAGAATTGGTTAAAAGGTTGTTTGTAAATCTTTGGAAATTAATGGAAATAGTGAGAGCACATCATGGTGACTAGTAGAGCTATTATATGGGTATGACAGTAGTTGAAAGGTAAAGTCTAAGGACATGTATATTACTAGAAAGAACGGTAAAACATGTGACATGAGACTGTATAACATAGTGAAACCTTATGTAAAATACAAATATGGGTGATATTGCATATATATGACTGTCTTTACAAAATATAAATACATATAAACTAGAGAGAAGGAAATGGAATAGCAGCTATGTACAGCCAGGGAAGCATAGAGAGATTGAGAGGTGATGAGTTTTGTTTGCTTGTTTGGTTTTGTTTTTTAGTATTTCTAATATTACTGGAATAATGAAAATGCTCTAAAAATGATTGAAGTGATGAATGCACAACTATGTAATTGCACTGAATACCACTGATTGTACACTTTGGATGGATTTATGCTTTATTATATGTATCAATAAAATTGATTTGTATAAAAATAATAAGTCAGAAATAAATGCATTTAGAAAATTAAAAGGCAATACATGGAAGAAAGAGGTTTAGTAAATTCAACTTTATGTGAGGTAATTATTAATATTAAGAAGAAACTTAAATTGTTATACTCAGTGAAAGTAGAAAAACTCTCTTCCTTGACTATGGGAGTAAAAATGGCATAACTTTTTTGTAGGACAAATTGGAAATATGTAAGAATTGCCTTAAAAACATCATACCCAGTAAGTTAACTTATAAGAAATTATTTTAAGAAAATCATTATGAATGTGCACAAATATTTATATTCAAATAATTTTTTAATTTTTTTTAATTTTTTTAATATCTGTTACAGACCCCCAGTTCTGTAATAGGTTTCATGTTGACACAAAGGAAGCAAAAAAACACGGTGACTCCCGTCATATCCTAAAATAAAGCCACTGAAACGTTAACTCCCCTAACAGGGAACAATATAAGGCAGCCCTGGGTTTTTGTAGTTGTCCTTGAATAACTTTTAAAATTTTAATTACAAGCATAATACCATCATTGTAATCAATAGGAATTTTTCAAGAAAACATGGAGGAGAAAATAATCACCCCAATCCCACTGAGTGGGACGGCGACCACTTAGTTAAAATAAAAGTTCTGAAGACAGAGAGTTGGACTAGAGGCAGCAGTAATTTATTTCTTTCTCATGAGAAAGGGCACACACCCAGGTTAATGGAAGTGGGCAAGTGCTATTTAAATAGTTTTTGCTTTAATTCATATTCAAGTAAATTTGTACTAATGATGGAAAGGAAAATAGTCTATGCCCAAGTAAGAGGGTATTAAATTAGCAAAATTTTGATTTTTCTATGTAATAGAATGACAGAAAAATATTTATAAAGTAACATAAAGTTTTAAAAGTGGGTTGTCAAACATTACAACCACAGACATTTTACTTCTTTAGACACACATTTAATTTATTTTCAAACACCCTTAATTCTGTTATCTAATATGGATAAGACCATTGCATTGGGTGTATGCATGTGTGTATAGCAAATATCTACTTTTGAAACACTACTTTGTTGTATATATATTGTAAACACTCTTCATTTCTCCTGAATAAAGTGTCACCTCTCTTCGTAGAAGTTCCCTCACCAACAATGCCATGCACTTTAGTCTGTGTTGGGCACATTTTACCACTACATTTTCCTCCTGAAAATTAAGGTTTTCCCCTTCTAAGGCATTCAGAGTAGGTGATTTAAAGCTTCTGATTATCACTTCAAAATTGAGTCTGTTTTTAATGACAATTTAAATCACAGGGAACAACACTGCTCAATCTACTGATATCTTTTCTGTACCAGATGACCACTTAAACCGTATCTTTTTAGATCCTAGCACCTTTTCACATTTGTTTTATTTTAGTTAATGCTGAGAATATGATTTTGATTATTCGTTTATTTTAGTGTTTTCAAGCTTGAGCTGCTTAATCTCATTTCAGGTTTAAATAGCTTATACGATTTAAAATACTTTCTATGAAATAGTCCATCCTGCTTCTATATAACAGAGAGTATCTTGTGAAGAAAACCCCCAGAAGAGGTCCTTGTAGAAATTGTAGATGTATGGTTTCAAAATCCATTCACATGCACACAAGAGCCCTCAGATACAGAATGTCTCAGTAGGAAGAAAATGATTTTTTGAAAAGGCTAAAAAGAGGCCATCATCATAACATTGGAAAATTCGGAATTCTTAAAAGTTCTATAAAATATATTGCATTTTTATATGACTTTTCAAATTTTTTGATAAAAAAGTTTTATTCTCCAGATTTATATTGTGGACTCAAGTAGGGCTACAATGTGTACCATGTTTGTTTGACTTATTAAAGGACTAGAAAATTAAAGGATTTATTTTTAATTTTGTTAATAGGAATGAACTTCTCTCTAAGCTATAGTATAATACAATTATGTTTTTCAATTTGGAGAAAGGTCATTTCATTGTAGCAGGTAGGTAAAATCATGGGCTTCAGAGTAGATATGGTCCATTTGAGTTGCCTTTACAGAACCTTACCTCCATGAGACCCGTGACCATATTGACCATTTCATTCTTATTGTCTCTCAATCCTCATGATTTCTGTCTCCATCTCCCTTCCTTTTCTCTTCTCCTGTATGTATATGCATGTATGTATACATGTGTATGATTTAAAGTCAGAAGACATAGTATTCTCTACCAATAATTCTGAGCAAGTCACTTCTTCAGAGCAAAATTTTCTCTTTGTAGCAACAACAAGGCAGCTTAATTTGATGATATCTAAAGTTTCATACATCTCTAAAACTGTCTGCACCTGTGGCTTTAAAACAACAATGGGAGAGAGGCATAGAGTCATGAAGAGTGCTGGAATTAGAGAAGCTAGGACATGGATTTTTGTTCAAGACCTTCCACCTTCTAGTGGTGTAACTTTTTGGGATAATAATAACTTTTCTATTAAGTTCCCAAGGTTCCAGTGAATCCGATGAAGTAAGTATATGAAAAAATCTTAAACTATGAAAGGTTGCATATAATGGTTGAGAAGCATTGCTCTGCTTTCTTAAGGGGTTGGGGTGGCGGGACAAGGCCATGCAGCGTTTTCGGATTGGCTCTGTCCTTATACTAAGCACAAGTGTGGAGGAGTTCTGTAAACAGGCAGCTATGCTGGAATATCTCCAGAACCTGAAACTAAACCCAGCCCATGTAAATATCATCCCCTTTCCTTACTCAGAGGCTGCATTTGTAGTCATTGAAAACATGCACATTGTCAGAGAAAGGCACTGATAATTCACCCTCTGAGCCAGGATAGAGAAGTTATTCATTATTGGGTTCAACCCAAGGTCAAGAACATCAAAACCAAACCATTAAGCAAAATGGTGACAGGCATGGTAGTGACGACCCAGAGTGAATATACTGCTCATGGGAAGCAAGGTCAGGAATACAAGAGGCCTGTAAAAGGTTGCCCAGTCAAAATCAAGAACAACCAGCTTTAAGTCCAGAGGTTTATGTGAAACAGCACATTCCAGATGGAGTAGAGGAGGCAGCAAAGGAGATGCCAGCCACCATCAAAAAAGGGGACTGTGTGGAAATCACCAGTGACTGTGTTCACAGTTTTGTTTCTTCCTTCCAAAATTCCTTCTTCTCCATAATCTAGATTTCCTCACCTTGACCTTTCTGAGAAGAAATAGGAAAGGACAAATGCTGTCTTTCCTGCTGAAGAAGGCAGGTCATTTTAACCTCTTAGCCTCAGACTAGTATCAGACTCACTTCTTAAAACCCATCACCTCGACCAGGTTCAATCTCACCTCAGGAAATGGAGATTCCAAAAAAAGAGTGTATTTAAACATATTGAACTTTAATAATCCCATTAAAAGCATGCCAAATCCATTCGTTTAAGGGCTGTAGAATTGCTTAGCAATTAGTACTTGTGTTCTCAGCAATTTTTTCTGATTTATTTTTTTTAATTTGTCTAGGCTTCATAGAAACCATCATTTGCATGAGGGTGCCATATAAAATGTGTAGCTCTGTTTCTAGTGCTTAGGTGTGAATGTCACTGTAAAGACTGGGTTGTGTGGCTATAATGTGTGATAATCTGTGAAAACATAGTAAGGAGCAGCCAATTTCTGCATCCTATTGTCCATACGGTGGCTATGGAAATTCCCACTCAGGTATGAAAGTCAAGAAAGGGTATGCTCCTCCTTGCCTTTGTTTAAGGCACCTTCCTGAAGTACAGTTCTTGGCCTGCCACGCAGAGGGACTAGTACTGCTCTGGGTGTCTGGGAAATGCCTATTTCACGAAGGCCCCTGAACCCTATCACATTACACTTCAGAAGTAGTGACCAGCTTATTTAAAACAAAGAAGATTTGACCTTTCTCCCCTTCTGAAACCAAAAACAGATGAAGTTAAAGTGACTCATTTCCGGCTTTAAATATGCTCTAAGAAACATTTTTCCAAGTAGTTTTTGGGCCTAACTTCTTTTTTGCCTTATTTTTATTTTATATTTTTACATAAATATTTCATTCCCTTCTTGTCAAGGTCAACATATTTATTACTTACATTCATGGTGCAGTTAGCTATACTTTTGTTTCCTTCCAGATCCCTAACTTTTCTCATCTTTTTTTTTAATCTGTGTTGTTTATAACCATGACCCTTGATCTTCCAAGTCTTAAAACAGCTTGGCTTTCAGCAGCTAAATCTGACAAGGTCAGCATTTTTCTGTTTATTCTGAGAATACTATTTGCCCTCTGGGGTTTTTAGAAGCAATTCTGTAAAACATCACTTGGAAAAAGTTTGTAACATTCATAGAGACTTCCTAAAGTCAGACCATGAAAAATGACAACTTCTTTCTCTGATTTTTGAACTCTGGGATAATCACCACTATATAAGCATTTGATGTTTAAGCAGCTGCACTGAACAAAATCTTTAAATAAAATTTTATAATTTTTTTCAAAATCTTTAAAGGATTGAAATATAATTTATTTTACCATGGTAGAACATCTTTGCATCAACTTTAATCAAAAGCTAATCAACGAAAAAACAAACAAAAAAAAGCTAATGAAATAATTCTGGAGATTTGCCCTCAGAAAATATTAAAAATTGTATAATGCATTATATTACTGATTTTAAGTTATGGCTTAAGATAAAGAGAGAGAGCACAGCCATTTTTAGTAGTCAAACCATAGAACAAATCTACTTTTGATCAGAATGTAAATTGTGAGGCAGTTGGGAGTCATAATTTGTACTGAAGGAGACAAAAGCAGTTTCTGAACTGGCAAAACTGAGAATGTTATTTGACAAAAGACTAATGAATTTGTCAAAGGTTCACATATAATCCATCAGGCCTAAGTACAGTTCTATGTTCACTAGAGCTACCGCAAATGTTTCCGCTTCCACATGTACACACTAGTTTGCCAGCCTTGCAATAAACCTGAAAACATAACGTTCAAATTGTGCTGTTTTAGTATATAAGCTCTCTCTACTACATTCAGAATTTCCCTCCAATAAGCTCGACAGTGAAGTCAAAGTTTGGTAATACATTCAAGTCTCATCACGAAGTCTATTTGCTACAGTGAGAAAAAAATATTACATGGAGAAAAAAAATTAAGACTAGCAAATGTACTACCAGTTCAGAATGCACTGCATTGGCACACGTATGTCTTTTTGGTGGTAGATGATGGGTCAAGAGAGGATGTGAGGACGGACGTTCGTGCTATTGGGAATGTTTTGTGGCTTCCTCAGGCAGGGTAAGGTTTGCTGAATCCCTGGCTCAGGAGAATCAAGGAGCAGGTGGTGCCTGAGAGGATAAACACTGCTAAGTCTGCACTTATTCCTTTAGCTCTAACTGTACATTAATTCAATAAGATAGTCTAATAAAATAATGTGTTTTTCAAAATGCTTAGCTGGCATTTGGGGAGGGGAGGGCAATTTTAGCATTTACTGAAGAATGCATCTGGAAGGAACCGGCGACTTCAGTATCCTCATGGCTGTAGGCGGCTTTGGCCTCCAGGGGTCACCCTTCCCTTTAACGACTCTACAACAATAGTCTGAGACACCCACCCTGAGGGACTTTGGTCTTTTAGCCACGTCTTGGGCCCCGGTGACTCTGAGAGCCTTCCAGTACTTGTGCTGGTTGTCACTCTTCCCCTCAGCCAGGCCGCTTTCTCTGTCTGCTGCCACACCCTTCTGCAGGTAGCCTCTTGACTGCCTTAAGGCCATTTCTACAACCCTCAGACCATTTTGTGGTAAGTGTAGGCATGGACTGCCTTGCTACTCCCAACGGCACAGCCAACAGAAAGCTGAGATATTTAACAAAAGTTTCCTGGAGGTTTAGGGATAACAGAAAGAAAGAAAAGCATAGAACAGGATACTAAATTTATGATTCCCCTCACAGTGTACACACCATGGCTCTCCACAGGGGTTCCCTAGTAAATGGCTGTCTCCTTAACACACACACACACACACACACACACTTTTTACTTCATATTGCACTGACTATCTTATTTTTCTCTCATCTGGAATCAAGGTCCTTAAAGCCCTTGTAACTCCCACAGAGGGTAAAATTTATTTTCCTAAAAGGAAACATGATCGGATCTGCAAAGAACATAACCCACCACATTATGTATATGACAACTTCTCGCTGCACTGTCTCAAATGTTCTCATTTCAGAGTAGAATCTTGGCTTTATCTTACTTTAATCAAGATGGGAGGAAATGTGGTACAGTTTAAAAGGCAGGATGTTTCCTGCTTCTAGCCATTGACCATCTAACAAATTTTAGGATTCACCTGGCCATCCTGTTCCAATGGTGAGTTAGTGACTAAAATGAAAAAAAAAAAAACATTGTGATTTAGGGATAGGTGCCAGCATCTTGAGATCACTCCAAATCAAAGGAAATATATGAAGAGCAGAGCCATTAGTGTAATTGGATAAGGCAAGAACAGTAGACTGGCAGGTCCATCAGCTCAGGCCTTAGTGTGTGGACTGAGGAGCTGCTAAGCACTAGAAAAGATGGTGACATTTCTTGGGGAAAAGCAAAGACCAGAGTGATTGTGTATGGAGAAGCAAGAGATAGGAAAGCAGACTGCAAATCTGTTCAGAAAAATGGGAATTTTAACACACTGTGTCTCCTCAGTGAAATGGCATTCTCTTGTTAAAGGCTAGCAATTGGTTAGAAAAACTCACCATGACTAACTCTGAACCAGGGGAAGACACCAGGGACCTGAAATTAAAAACGTCCCCGAAGTCTGCCGCTGTACTGTTAGCCGCCCTATTTTCTAGGAAGTTTAAAAAAGCAGACATTCAGGCAGGGTGATAATTTAGTGTCCCTACAAACTAGTAAAATTTAAACATTTGTTCACATTAATTGAGAGGAAGACCTCACGAGGGAATGATTAAGAAGGAAGAATCCTGTTAGTGGCAGTTTTCAACTCTGGACCAGACTCAAATACCCCATTCAATAAATCAAAAACATTGCTGCGAAGATGTTCTAGTGACCAGCTCTTGTCACTTGATCAGCTCATCTCCACTCCAAGCAGACTTTCAAAATATTTCTCCCAACAGAGTCCTGAACCTTTCTTGGAAAATTTTTAATAAATATAATCATTCCACCTTATTAATTTCCCAGTGATGTCCTAGTGTCACCCACAGACAGGAGCCCAGTTAGTATACTTCTCAACATGACTTAGCCAGTCTCTTGCAATTGCCACCTGGAGTTACTAAGGGTCAGCATTATTGAACACATGTCCCTCACTCCCTATGTACCTACTTGATTGAAAATAAAAAGTATATTCTGAAACACAGGACCTTTCCTCCCATAAACTCTCAGTAAATTTTGTAGAATTGAAATAAAAAGAAGTGGTGGGTCTAAGTGCTCAAAGAACAATAGAAATGGTGGCCAAGATGCAGAAGATCCATTTCCAGAATGTTCCTGAGCCACAGTCATGTGGGTGTGAGAAGTCAGATGAAGTTGGGGGCCCCTTCTCTATGCTAATATGTCGTAAAAAACCATTTGTGAAATTTTTTCCTGAAAAATATACTTCATGCTAACTTATTTAATAAATAGAACTTTGGACTTCTCAACCATACTATTTCATTAGCATGTTTTTCATGTAGTCTTCTAATTGGTTTCTTTATAGTCACTTTTAAAATGAATATATTCCTCTGTGTTAACATTTTATATAAAATCATGGTCTAGACATGTACATGTACCACTAAAATTAAATCATCAATAATCACTATCTAAAATGAATTACATTCCAAAAGCTCTGGCTAATGATTTATCTCTTCTTCATGGAACCGATCTCTATCAGATTGATTTATGTAGCAGCCAATCATGTTTCAGTAAACTGCAGCATGCACATGCATCTTTAAGTGATGATAATCTGTGACTGTCCATTTATTTGTACAACACCAGCAACAAAAAAAGAAAGGGAAGAAGGAAAAGAAAATCCCACCCCCTTTCCAAGCATCACATGATGACTAAATCCTCTAAGAAATGAAACGGCTGATGTAATTCTATATCAAATTTCATAATAATTGATACAAGGTCATGCATATGCAAAAACATATGCAAAAATGGTAAATACTAAAATGGTGACATCTGATACACAGGATTCCTTTGTCTTTGCGTGTTTGCATTATTTGCTTTGATAGGAAGGTAACTTTTTGCACATTTACATTATTTGCTTTGATAGTAGATGCTTTTCTTAGTTGTTGAAGTGAATGACAACCTCATGCTGTTCTATTTAATTGCCTCTTCTGCAATGCACCGTTCTGTGTTTAGAAGATGCTGTTTCATAAATAAATCCAAAGTGTGTGTCTGTGTGTATGTGTGTGTGTGAACTACAGAGGTTTCATTTCTCAAGCCAATTCTGTAACTATTTAACTACAGCTGTCACCATATTTATCTGTATTTACACTGCAGTTCATTCCCATCCTTCATTTCTTTGCCTATTCTATATTTAAGGAGATTAATGGACCTTCTTCATGTTTGAGTGAGGAAATGTTGGACATATAATGTTTAAGCAAAATATGTCAAAGTTTCGGAATTTCAGGGTGTCAACAATTATTCCCCCAAAACAGTATTTCTAAAATTTAAAATTTCTAAGGATTTTGCATTCCACCTAAATTTACATTCTAGCCTTTTGCATTTGTTCTCTCAATTAATAAAGTACAAGTAGTTACTTTTTTCCAGTTAACAAAATATAATATAGAAATAGTACTTTTAAATTGTCTGTCACATGATGATTTTAAAATTGAGTTTAGTCAATATTTATGCTAGAAAATATAAGTAGATAAATATTGTTGAGTTATTTTAGCGATTTTTTCTACATAACATAAAAATTAACTTCAAACACTTCTGAAAAGTAAGTTATTACCATTATGATGTCTTACTCTATTGTCTGTAGGATATACTCAAGATGGTTATTACTCAAAATCTTTTTTTTTTTTTAATTTGGTTAATTCATGGTTGTTTGTGACAGCTATAGATGGCTTTTAATGACATTTAACACATTTGATAAATTCTGGAGGGATTCTAAAAGCTACCTGTGGAGTTACCTTCTACTGTAGACTAAGTCCTTCATTTTTTATTCAATAAGTATTTATTCAATTAATATCACTGGCAATACAATTGTGAGTAAAGTATCCTGCATTGTGAGATAGATAATAAGCAAGTGTTCAAACAAGTATATACCAAATGTGAAGTGCTGGTTTATCAGTCAGGGTTTTAGCAGGGAACAGATGGTACTCTCAAACCAAGTAATTGCAGAGTGTGTAATAAAGCGTATATTTTCAAAATTAGGGGATGGCTTAGGGAAATTAATAAGGGAATGTGCAGCACCCAAAGGCCGGCAGCAAGCAAGAGCTTTTACTATTCCTAGTTCCAAAGGGACAAGGAGAGAGAGAAGTACTGGAATCCTCCAAAAGCAGTAGCTGAAAGAAAGGGACTCCTGACAGCATACGTAGACTTCCGGAAAGTGAAACAGCCAAGACTAGATGACCTGGAATGGAAGAAGTCAGGAGAACAGATATCCATCCTCTACTCCAGAACTTTTTGAATCTCCCCTCATATTGGCCAAAACCTGAATCCAGAGGGCAGGGAGCCCATTGACACAGTTCACAAAGACAAGTCTCCAAGGCAGATAGCAGAGAGCAGGGAGGAGAATGATGGAAAGTAGATTTTGAGAGATAAATGGAAAACTCTAGCAAGATAGAAAAGAAAAGAATAAGAGCCTAAGATAAGGGGCCAAAAGAGAGTCATATTTTTTGATAATATATTCACAGTAAGACTAAGTAAGAGGTAACATGTAGTGGAGCCCAAAAGAATGAGAAGGAACCAACCAGGTAAAAACATATGCAGAGAGAACTCTGGGCAGAAAGAACAGTATTGGCAATGGCCCTAAGGCAAGAAAGAGCGTTTTGTGTTATGGATTTGCCAGACAACTCAAGTAGATTCCTAAGTCAAGCTAAGGACTTTAGACCTAATTGGGTGTGCAATGGGTTTTAAGCAGGAGAGTAAGATTTAGAAGTATGCTTCTGAATGTTGCATGCAGAATGAACTGAACAAGATAAAAGTGAAAAATAAAGAAAAATGGAAAATAATGTAAAAAATACAGTAGATGTCAGAAGGCAAAACCAAATGATTAAATACCAAATGAGTTATACAGACCACAAAGCCGTAGGTGTTCAGAGAAAGGACAGTGCCTTTCCACATGAGTTAGTAATAAAGGTTTTATGGGGTTTAACATGAATCTTAAAGGCTAATATAGAATTAAAATAGTGGAGAGAAAAGGGGGAGCCACTTCCAATTCTAGAATAGGAAAAAATAGAAGTTGCATAGTTAAAAAAATATTAGGGAAAGAGTGAAGGAAGCTTTTTGCTGGAGAGGAGCAATGGGAGAGGAGATTGGAGCCAGGAAGGGAGAGGGCATCCATGTTTCTAGACATTAGCATATTAATTTTCTCCTTTTCCTTGATAAGGTTTTAATTTTTTAACCAAGACTTTTGATACGTTTGGTGAGATTTTCAGGTGGTGTGACTGAACACTAGGGAGATACTTTTGGATTTGCCTCCCTTAATTACATCACATAACCAAGCTCTCAGCTACTCATCCAACTTCTGCAAGGCTGATTCTGTCTAATTACCCAAAGATCAGAAATACCCACTTTCAAATGTACTTCTAACAAGATTTGCGAAGCCAGTGATGTAATCATTGCTTGCACTACCTGCTGTTTTAAAGTATCCACATTGCTTCTTTGGTGCAGGAAATTGAGAGGGAACTATACATTTATTTGCTCTCACTATTTTTGGTGACTAGGAATTTTGATATTAGTGATGATGGAAAATAAGTCATCTTTTTTATTGGCTTACAAAAATACTGGGAAAAATAGAGATGACATCATACAAATTTCTAAGAATATAATTTTAGTTTTTAAAGAAGATAAAAGTTATTCTTTGAAACACTAAAGCTTCACCCTCATTCTTATGTTTCACATTGACTTGTTTGGTTGGTTTATTTCCCCTTCAAAATAGCACTACATTTTCAAATTGTTGGGTGTTTTATTCCACAGTGCATTTATTTGTCCCCTTAAGTTTTATGTAAGGCATGTAATCAACGATAGTCTTAGTCCTATAAACAATATTTTTTTAAAATCTATTACATTCAATATAAACATCAAACAATCAGTGATGTAAGTATATATTCAGGTGTGGAACTGAAGACTCGGAGAATTTAAAATTTTTCCTCAAGGTCATACAAGAAGTGAAGATCACAACTGGAACTTGAATGAGAAATGATTGGGGAAAATCGTTTTCTCACATCCCTTATTTGAAATACTTCAAACCTTCCTCTGAAGGCATCACAGTCATTAATAAAATTCAAAGTAGTTTCAATTCCCCCTATGTGGAAGGTGAAAAGTTGTACATTTGTTAGTATTTTGCAATAAGGCTGGTAATGACTAAGTGAAGTTCAGGTAAAGATAGAGTAAATAACGAACTTTTACAAGGACTCGTGTTACAAGGTGGCTTCAGTTACAAAGCACTTCTCATAATTTGTAATGCTATTATCTCTGTGATTGTTTCATTCATATTTATCTCTCTCAATAGACTGTAAGCAGATGAATGACTGAGTATTATAAACTCATCAATGAAATGCTTTCAACACTCTTTTGATGCAAATCTGAAACCACACTTCCTATAAGGTTGTGCTAAATTTCCACCTACTCATTGTAGGTTTCCTGACTTTAGAAACCATTACTTCCTGTCCTTATAATAACCCACATGCCTCTTGGTGATTAACCTTTCCCCTAATGAGTGCTGTCTTATACAGAAATCCAGGTGCCTATTTTACTCCTAAGAAAATTCAGGGTTACTACAGAATCATTCTGCCAAACCTTTTCTCTCACCACCATGTTATAACTCTTAACGTCAGCTTAGCCAATTGGATCTTATTTCCTGGAATTTTGAATCTTGAGCAGAGTAATCCAAGAACAGAAGAAAAGACTAGAAGCAATCATTTATCTTATTTTAAAGTACTGCTTCAGAAGCATATATAGGAACTCAATACCTCAAGTGAATTTTCAACAAAAGGAGTACATGAGAAAATAAAATTATCATCAAGTAAGAAAACTATTCACTGAAAAGATCTGAAAACATCAAAATGCAGACAATTCATTAATTACAATGTCATCCATAACATGGAGCTTCATTCATATTGAAATTGTACCTTTTCTGTTAAATACTAGATAGTTTTACTCTCAAGACTTTCCTCAGTGTTATAGTCCCAACAGAGCAGAAGGGGATATAGAACTAATAGGCAAAGGAAAGTGAGCAATAAATTGGAGTTCCCCATGCTCCATGGCTTTTTCTGCAACATTTTAGTCCATTCCTTTGATATAAGCAGGTATCAAGATCACATTGCATTCATAACACACTTGCAACTTGCACAAATAAAAGTTGGTTTCATTTTTTATGATTCAAAAATTCTAAAAAGATTCTAAATTCTCTCAGAGAGCTTATGAACATCAGAGTTTGTGGTATATGGGAAATTCATTGTGTGATCAATGATTTTCCTAACTAAAAATTACATAAAATGTAGAATGCAGTATATAGGGAAATAAACTATAAACGTAATAATAGCACTGCCTACTTGGAGAGAAATTTCCCATTTAAAATCACTTCAATGATTGTGATTCAAATGATTTACATTATCTGAAAGGCAGTACTGTGGAGGAATTAAATAGTCTTTAAATGCCACTCATACATATAGCATTTATGGAAACAATTAATATTTTCTGGAAAAAAAATTGGCATAAATACATATTTCATTTTTCCCAGAGTAAGTCCTCCCTTTTTATACACAAAGGAAGATAAGAATGATGTTGAAACATTACTTTTCACAGTAATGCTTAAAGCATGTTGGTTTCCTAAATTATTCATGTAATTTTTTCACTGTTAATAACCATGTGTGTAACTTGTGTTTGATGAAAGTTAAGAAATGCCCCCATCAACAGGAGATGAAAGGCCAGCATAACTTGAAAAATTTTAAGGTAAATAGAAGTGATGGCTAGGAGCCCTCTTTCACATAAAAAATCATTAAGTATTTCCTGTTTTGTCCCATTTCTCAGTTGGAACATATTCTCACAGAGGGAACATGAATAGATAAACTTTTTTCTTCTTTAAATAACATAAGCATATCACTCTTGATTTCTTTTAAGTAGTTCAGTAAACAATGAGTACTTTTTTAAAACTACAAACATTTCATGGGAATCTCTCTGAAAAGAAAGAGCTTATCCTGAATGTAATTGTATGAGTTAAGTTTATGGAAAGCTATCATCTTTTCACAATATAGATTGCAGTATAAACTAATTCATACATGTCCTTTTTCAGCCAGTGTATACAGAGGACCCAAATTATATCTGTCAGAAATGAACTAAGGTGATATTTTATTTCTGTGAGAAAAAAAGGGGGTGTTAAAATTGCAGGTATTTTTCAGTAATTCCCTTAATTTACTGATGAACTGCTTGACTCTGGGGGCACTGGGATATCTTAGTTTTGTCCCAACAGTCTTTTCAGACCCTATTCCCTGAAGAGGATCCCACACCATAAAAAGAAATGGTGCTGGGACAGTGGGTGGGGAAGGGAAGAAAAACAAGCAAAAAATTGCTCAAACCAAGTGATTCTCTTTAAGAACTGGAGAAGGTTTATTGAGATCCTTAGGAGACCCAAACCCAGAAATAGGGGAATAAAATATTAAAGGTAAAATAACACCCTCAAGTCCTTCTCAGCAAGTTAGGTAAGAGATAATGAAAAATCGTGAGGAACTAATGACACCTAAACCTCTATATAGTCTAGAGATAAAAACTTGTTGATGTGTCTTGAGAATTTGTAACTTCCCTAATATGTGTTATTTTTGTTCTTAGTGTTTATTTACAGGTAGTCTCTAGCAGTAAAACCCTAAAGTAAAAAGGACCCAGGGCATTTGTTTCCGGGTCATGTAGGAAGGAAGAACCAGGGAGGCTACCTTATGGAAATGTGAGAGAGGGAACTCCAGAAGACATAGATGTGTAGGCGGTGCTGGAGAAAAGAAATGTGAGTGATCTTTGCAATCTTCCAGAAGATATAATAAAAGGTAAGAGAGTAAAGGGTCCAAAATGGAATAATACCCCTTCATCAATAAAATTTATTAACATTTATTTTATTCTATCTCTTTCTAGGTTTCTAGATTCATAATGAATAAGAGGATAGGGACAATAAGTCATCAATGGCTTTATACTGGAATAATATTTTGCTTCTGAACTGCACACATTTGTATATGCTGGTTTGATTTTCATATCAACCAACCACATATTATGATGCAGAAAAAAAAATTAGAAAAGCTTGTTTAAGGCACTCTTAATTGGAGAAGCAAAGATTAGAACCTGAGATTCTAATTATCTATTTTGCCTTGAATGGAATAAGTGTGTTTGGTTGTATCTTTTTTTCTTCAAATCAGTCTAAGTAGAGAAGAACAGGAATAATAAGCTCCAAAAGCAAGGCTAATTCTTAAATATCTTAATGCTTGGTGTGTTATGAATATTTTAGCCTGAATAATTATTGACTGCTTTGTTGAAGCCTGATTCTGCTCATCCAATCCAACAATTACATCCTTAAAAACTAATTTAGATGTTTATTTTGGTTTTCTTGAAAACCAAATATTTATTGGTGCTTTATTATTGATGTATTTTGTTTTTCTTGACAACCAAATATTTATTGGTGCAAATATTTATGTGGTGCTTTGCTCTGCAAATGTCCTAAAACCCTCTTTAAATCTCTCTCCTCAATGTCCCATACACAAGACAGATGCCAAAATCTTTCTCTCCTCTTCCTCCTCAGCAACTCAGCACCATGTTGGTATTCCTTTCATTTCTTCCTCCTAGACACTTGCTGCTTATACTCTGCCCCTCCAAAAGCCCCACTTTTCCTATATGTGACCCTGTCTGCCTTTCATGTCTTCAGGAATTATACCCTGATCTTCTACTGAGACCTCTCTTTTCTCTGGGAGCAGTTCTCCAGAATTCTGGTGGATAAAATTTCTCATCCTCATTATCACTAAAACTTCTTCCCACTTAATCTAATCCTCAAATAATCAATGTTAAGAGTGTAGTATACTCTTCTTGGGGCTAGATGCTTTTGACTCACAATGGTTTTCCCTTTCCAAAATAAAATGGCTTCTTGATTCATAACTATAAAACCAGACCTTTCCTCTGGAATATAGAAGATTGATTCAGAATAGGTGATTGATTCAAGAGAGCTCCTAGCTGGTGCAATCACTTTCTTTTCCAGGACACTTGAAACTTAAAATCTAGAGATAAAAACATATATGCCAGGGCTCAAGTGAGCAGAGATAAAGTAAGAAGAGGCACAAACTTCTGCTTTGAGCTTCTCAGAGCTTTCCTACTTTCTTCCCTTCCAGGATCTTGGCTCCTCTCATCTTTGAATTCAGAGACACCTAATATTATTACAGTAAACATCAGTGTCAGTTTAAGTAATAGAAACTTATTTTCCAAAAGGATCTAGAAAAGGTGATGGTTGATTACTCCAAAAGGCTGGTCAAGCAGGAAATCATAAAAGTGATGGACACTTTAAACACTTCAACTTAAAATATTAAAATGCACACATATTTGCCAATTTTTGTATCTGCTAATTGAAGCAGAGTCTGTTATACTTACATGAAGTACAGTCATAAAACAATAAACATGCTTTCTAGCTGCATCTTCTTCAAAATGAAATTAGAGGTTCACAGAGCCAATTGTAAAGCAATGTGGTTACAGAAGACTTGCAAATTTTAAAGATTTTTTCCCAACTCTTATCGTTGTCTTATCCACAGAAGATTCCTGAGAAATACTGTTGTAATGATTTTCCCTTACCAAGTTTCTCCAAAGAATGCCATTTAGTTTTAATACATATAACTACTCATTCTTTTTCACACCAAAGGTTCATCAGGTGACAGATATGAAATTCAGTTACATAATAATAATCTTAAGATAGATAGGCATAAACAAGCTTGGCAACAAATATAGCTTACTCTTATTAAGCATTCAGCTCACTGGTAAGAGGACAAATAACAAGCATGCTTGAGAATACCATCTAACCACCTGCATTTAGCATTCTGTGACCATTAGCTCATTTTATAGGGAAATTAAGGGCATCTATTAATCTAGAGACTTGGTTAAGTAGAGGTAGATTAAATAAGTATCCACTGGACTTAGAACCAAAAGAGGATTGGAAAATATAAATAGGAAATTCAATACCTAGGAAAAAAACTATAAGTAGATGAAAATATTGCATGTTTAGCCTTTTCCACAATTTCAAATATGCTAACAGTTTGATAGTAAAGAAATACTACAGTTCATTGAAATAAATCAGAAACTGGCATTTGAGCTTAATACTTATTCTTACCCAAGCTGAACACATCTTAATGGATAAAACAAGTACATTTGTCAGCCACAAAACAACTACATACTTCATCCACTTCATTGAATTCAGGTAAAAAAAAATACTTCTTTTTAAAAGAGAAATTTTTTAACTGCTTTGGAAAACTGTGTAGTCCTGATCTTTGTAATCAAAGATGACAATTTCCAACACTGATTATTCCCCACTTCTTGTTTGACAGAAAACAGCTTTAATCAATAAATGGTCATGAGGAATACACAATAAGATTTTTAATTTAAAAAATTATAACTTCAGACAATATTACTGCATATTAGTGGTATTGTATTTCTGACTTAGAAATACTGTAACATCCAAGTTTGATATCAAAGTGGCACTAGAAAGTGGAGCATGGTTTTAGCTGACTGTGTTAGAGGATATGGTGAAGAATATAGAATTGTCACTTGAAAATCCATGAGCGGATCATTCATATCATTAGGTCATGAGTTTCTAAAGTTTGATCACCATCGATGTATATTGATTAATCTCCAGAAAGAAAAGAATCAGTGATTATTGATTACTTGTAAAGTCCACACAGTGTTGTTCATCATAAATCCAAAAGAAATATATATATATGTGTGTGTGTGTGTGTGTGTATTTCTGCATGCATCAGAGAAGTAGCATATGTTCAGAATACTTACCAGCAATTCAGAACTAATGAGATCATTTCAAAGGATGTATTGATACATGAGGTACCAAATTACTAATTTTCCTCTGGAGTTTTAGCAAATGGAGTCAGCTCAAAGTTCTTGATTGGATCCAGCCCTGCAGAATATGGTACTTCCAGAGTCACATCCTAGTTCAGGATCTCTTGTGTTCATTTTGTCAGTAGCAACTGTGTGTAACCTCCAATGACAAGAAGGGGTCATCAGTACTGACTTCCTACTCTGCAAGCCAACCGGCATCAAAGTCAAGCCCATTGCTACCAAGGACTGCTGAGCTAAGAGTGTGAGGAGGATCCACAGAGAGAGATGCTAAAGAAACAGTGGGAAGGGAAGTGCAAGCTGTTGATCAGAAGCGATAGGAATGCTGTGAGGCACCACTAGAGGCAATGTGGGAAAGCTGTCATTTTCTGGGTAGCAGCAGGAGGACATGCTGGCATGTGGCCATCAGAAATGAGGTGGCTAACACTAGGGGGAAAAAATCACACTGCCCAAGAGTGATCATGCAAGTCGGACTGCTCACAGCAAAAGGATTCCCTACCAGCTGCTCCTAGGCTAGGAAATGACTGTCATTCACACTGTGATATGGAAGTCTCTGCAGGGCTCCATTGATCTTGTGGTCTGTGCTCATGCACATGGCTTGAAATACCTTCAGCTAGGTGATCTGTAAATACAAACCAAGTTAACTCCCTGCCCCTGTTGTTTGGAAGGATGATGAAGGTCAATGAGAATGACTGCATCATGCTCCACAAATAGGTGCAAGTTGAAGCAGTAATTGAGCATTGTCTTTCAGTCTTTCCCACCCTCCACCATCACCAACACCCAGCATTTTGGAAACTGAAGTGTGAAACCTTAGTTATAAAATATATGGGTATGGAGAGTGGGCATGGGTATCTGACTCTGAACAAGGTTCTAAACATGTAATATAAATAGTGGCTATCTGAAATGACACATACCAATTCCCACCCTAATATATAAGATGCCTGTCTTTGAACGCAAGTGTTCTGTGGGCACTTCTCTTATAATACTTATATTATTCTGCTCTGAAATACAGTAACTTGTTCGTGTATTAATATGCATCTTCAGCAAACATTTATTGAACACCTATCATCTGCCAGTGTGTTGGCTAGGTGTTAGGATGTTGGTGAATAAGACAGAGGAGGTTCCTCATGGAGACACAGTGCCAGGTGATAGACATATATTATATAATCAGGGAGAAGGGGGAGAAGAGCTGCCATTTTATCCTGCCATTTTAGAGAGGATTCCAGGATTGCCTGCAGCCACAGAAAGAGAAAGAGCTGCAGGCAGTGGCAGAGATGAGCTGCAGACAGAGCAGTCCAAGCAGAACTAGCTATAAGCCTAGAAGAGAGGGAGAGACAAGTGGGCATCCATTATGCCCTGCCATGTCCCTGATCACCCACAGATGCAACTTAGTATGACAGCATCTCTTGATGATGTCTTGATTTTCACAGCCTTGGAACTGTAAGATTTTTCCCTAATAAATTCCCATTATAAAAGCCAAACCATTTCTGGTATTTTGCATTGGCACTTCTTAGCAAACCAAAACACCTTCCATTGGTATATTTGTCTTTTATCTCTTAAATAAAAAATATTTGAAGGTTTCTAAAAACTATTCTTTCTGAGAGATGCAAGCTATTTTTTGATGTGCTAGAATTTCAGTCACTTGAGCTTTATTTTTGGAAATCTAGGGCAAACATTTATTTCAGTTCACTGTAATATTTGAACTTGACTCAGAGTTCCACTTTTTTCAATACATAGGCTAAAATCTTATCATGCTTCCCTCATTTTAGGTGAGGTGTTTATAAAATCTATATTAATTATTTAAACAACTCAAATATACTTTTGAACAGGGCAGGCAGGCCAGCAAGAAAAGTGAAGCCACCTGTCAAAAACCCTGACATCATAAAATTCTGTTTGCCTGGGAGGGTGAGTAACACATCTCTATGTCTCACTGCTTAAAGAAATGGTTCAAATACCCATTGTAAGCTAAATATCATTGTGCCTTTTGGAGGTTTGCTTCTGCTCCTTGGTATTTTCGGTGTTGATGATAAGTCCCCCTATAGTCAAAGGGTCAATGCCTAACACAGCAAAGGACTTCAGAATTCTGCCTAGCATTAAAGACAGTGCTGGTCAGTTCCTATGCAGATATGGCTGCAAAAATATTTTTAATATAACCCCTGGATAAACTTAAAATTATCCATAAGCCCAATCCTAGAATCTTTGGAGAATAATGTACATATTTATTGTGCTTTTCCTTAAGGAGTGACACAGGTTTGACACATGCAGTATTTTCTAAAAATCCTCTCTGGGTTGCATACATTGTGCTTTATTGTTGCTTACAACCATCAGGGATAGATGATCTCTGGCAAAACTAAGGGCCAAAAAGATGTGGTGAATGCTTTGCCAAAAACATTTAAATTCAAATGTAGTTAACCCCATTTACTCTTTAAAAAGAGGTGTGATTCATTCTACTGAGGTTTACTCTATACTAGGGTATTAAAACACAAAAATATATTGCTCTTACCTTCAAGAAGCTTACATTTCAGTGAGAAGAAACAAATCTTACCCAACTAACACTGATGCAAGGCAGAAGTTAAGTACAACAACAGAAATATAAATGCCACAGATGACCAAAACATAAAAAAAGAGGGGTGAAGGTGGCATGTTTAGAGACAGAAAGGTAAGTCCAGAAGCAGAATGGTGTGGTACCAAGTATCTGAACTCTATAAGCCATGATACCAAAATGAAAGGGTGTGGGCTAAAAGCAATGATAAGATGGAGCCAAGGGTAATGTGGAGTTCTGCCCTTGCTTAGCTGCAACAGACACAAAGCGTATCCACTAAACGTATCTAACCTTTGCAAAGATGTATCTGCAGGGATTATTTATTTAGTTTAGATTTGGGACATTATCCTTATGAGAATCCAGATGCTTCGGTACATTCCATCTTCAGAATTTAACAGAAAAGTCTACCCTTGCCTAAGGTGGCATTTGCTGCTATAAATCATGACACGCTGGGTTTTAGCTGTGGCTATAAGGTGACTATGTCTCCTTTTAACTTCTACCCAGTGGTCCCAATTCTGCCCTCAGGAACTAACAAAGATTAAGTTGAATCCCTCTTCTGTGTGGCAGCCTTTGAACTGCCATTATAAGGTCTCCCTTTGCACCCTTATATCCTTCAGCTATTCATGTTGATATGGCTTCTAGTCCCCACCCCATCCTGGTTGTCTTCCTCAGCACACACACTAATTTGTCAGTATCTCTCATAAAATAGAAAACCCAGCCAGGCCACAAGGTTCTACAATGCTATGCCTGGTAGAGAATAGAGAGAAACTCCTGCCTCCACCATCCTGTTCACTCTGGGTTTAAGAAAACACCCTCGGATTGCTAGCAGTCTTTTTAAGCAGCCTCTTTCTACTGTTAGTGACTCCTGAGTTTACAATGTGCCCACACGTGGAGACATTTATCACCTGGATTTTGTAAATCTGTCTGTTCTTGTGTAGTCCTCTTTTATTAAAGTTCAGAATCAAATTTTACATTTTTATTGCAGCAGCAAAGTTGTCTATCACATTTAATGGAGAAAAAGGAGTATATGTTCTTGGCATTGTACAAAAAGCCAGCATCTACTGCACTCTTGTTGTATGCCATACAATGTGTTCATCTCTTAAATGAATAATCTGTTTTTAAAAATATAAAATATATAAAATATTTTATAAAAATAATGTGAACAAGTAGCAAGGCACTGAATAGCATAAAAGGGTATAGCATGAAAAATAAATCTTCCCTTCCCATCCCTTGGAAATCACGGATTTCCATGCTTTGATATTCTACCAAAACTTTTCTGTATTTACATGTTTTATATCATCTCTTTACAGATTATATAAAATATTCTGGTCTTAGATTTTTAAAATTGTACTAGTTCATGGTAATCATTTCATAATCACACATGTAAGTCCACCTTGACCAACAGCAGCATGTATTTCATTGTGCAAATGTACCAAACTTTTCATTATCTTTAAGAACAACCCTATGCATTGGATCTTATTATCTTCACTAAACATCCAGAAAACTGAGGATTAAAAAAAATTTTTTTACCTTATCTGATGCTACACATTTGAAAAATAACTCAGTAAGTGTTCAAGTGCACATCTGTCTTGCTCCAAAGTTTATTTACCTAAGCTATTAATAACCCCTCTAGAAAAATAATTTCCAAGTGTGAATTTCACAATACTCCACAAATGGATTTTTGTAAGTACATACCAGGCCTTCCTCTATAATTTGCAATTGAGACAATGAGATTTTTTAAAAATGACTCAAGCATTTTATTATGACCAGAAATGTTAGAATAGTGCAGATTGTCCTCATCTAGTTCAACCTTTGGAGTCCATGGGAGCAAAGAGTGATTTCCCAGATTGTAACTGCAGAATGAAATAATGTAGTCCATATTCATGAGAATTGTTCATTTCTGTACAATCTCAAATCTTTATTGCACAGGTGCCTTTTGTTTTTGTTTATTTTAACAGAAATTGTTAAAATATCCAAAAACATCTCAAGCAGTGCATTGGAAATCTGTGTTTTATTTACTAAGGTTTTAACATTTTTATTTACCCTATTTCAGAAAGCCATAGTTGGTCCTATCTCCTGGACTCATATGGCATCATTGTCTCTTGAATAAAGCTGCTAATTGAATGCAGAAAATATTAAAATATGATTATGATTCTGCTAAAAGACTAAACACGTCAAGTAGCAACAAAATATTTTAAGTCTGCTCTGCTTCAAACTGAGTCAAAATAAATTCCTCAGATTTTTTTCTTTTCAGTGCCTGTTTGAGAAAGCAAAAAAGATACACCTGTTATATTAACACATTCACTGTGTACCAAGGCTGTTCATCTTTACAATAAATAAATTAAGATTTTGGGTCCTCTTGCAATTCTCAGTTCAATCTGGCTGACTCTGACACCTTTCTAATCAAATATACCCACATGATATTGTAAGCTGCATTATGGTACATTAATAGCTTGTAAAGTGAAATTGATGCAGCATGATGGACTGTATTCCTGAAGCAGTGACAAATTTATCAATGATAGATGAACTAATGGATATGTTGAATTGCAATAAATATAAATGCAGAATAGCAATTGCAGAGCATTAAAAATGTCATCTATGAGTTCAGGTATTTATGAGGCTGAGCCGGCTGGAAACACAAGCAGTACGTTCCTACAAGCCACTGCAAATTCTGGGCTTCCAAGGAAAGCAGAGGCCTTTTCATCAAATAGGTCAGGCCGCCTGCAAATTGTTGTCACAGCTGTGCCATTGTCAATTAGGTCTCCAATGACTCAGCCCTTTGTTTTTCCTGCTCGCACATCTCACTCCACCTTTTTTCTGGGCTTGGGTGCTTCACTCCTGCAACCTTTCCAACACATTTCCCCTCGGTCACTCTCCTCACATGTTCCGATTCATCTTCTGGGCATTGATCTAAAACTCAGAAAAGTGACATTAGGGAAGCATCTCAGCGACTTCAAAAGGCACTGCTATTTCTTTTGGGCTATTTTGGCATGTCAAACTCAACAAGTCAAGCAGAAACGCTCCACACTGTTACACATTTGCCTCTGATGTGTCTAGTGCACCTGCCCAACCTTCTTAAACCCTAAAGACTTATTTAATGTCAGCAAAAGCCAGCAGGACAGCAGAGTACAGGGTGTAGTAGAGGAGGGAAGCACCTCTTTGTGTGTGTGTGTGTGTGTGTGTGTGAAGCTCAAGCAAGAAAAGCAGCATCAAAATCAAGTCATAGAAACATTGTGTGTTATGAGCAGAAAAGGAGTGGGTTTCGAAGTACATTTCAGGGAGCTCTGATTGGTTATGCAAGTTTTTGAAGCATGCTGACATGGTAGAGTACAAGTTAACAGAATTCTTTAGCATGTGCCAATCTCAAGCTCAGTTTTAAAAATGGAGTGTGTTATAGTTACCAAAATATGCTCCCTTCATTTCTTGGGTTTTCATCTGCAGCCAATGTTTTCATCAATTGATGGACAATTTTTGTCAGGATTTTACAAGAAATTGCTCAATACCTTTTAGAATCAGATGTCACAACATGTTCTTGATGTCAGTAGAAGGTTGTCAAACAGGTTATTTTAGAAGGTTCCTAGGTTTGTCAAAAACAAACAAACAAAGAAACAAATAAATATTTAACAATTATAATGTGGCTTAATATGAAAATAAGTTAGTTTGCTTGCCATTGAGTCTGCTTATCACAAAACCATAATAACTAAAGTCTGTGGGAAACATTAATGGCATCCGTCTGTCATTATTATTTAATAGCAGTAAACAACATTTTAATTAAACTAAAGAAAAAGCAATATACAACACAGTAAACTCAACACAATGACATGACATTCCTAGTCTAAATATGATATTCCTAGTCTGAAAGCCTAGATGTACCAAAAAGTTTTAAAAGAATTTTATATCCCTGACCCTTCAATGCATTTCTTGCTACTCGCTTAAAATTGTAAATTATGTAGAAACCACGTCAGCTTTAAAATCAAACTTCACCATAGTGCTAAAACTCACCATAGCTTGCATGAATCGTTTTGATTTTTTAATAGCTAAGATAAAAGTCATACCAAATTAGTAAATGGAAGGAAAATGTCAAAGAAAATGAGAGTTAAAGACATAATACTATTGGAATTTCCTCCATTATTAGCAGCCCTCAAATTCAATTTGATGTTGAAAAAAATTATCTTTCAAGTAAATATTTATTGGGTATCTATTATGTGCCTCCTAATGGATCCAAAGAGAACAAACAAGAACTTGCACCCATGAAATCTTACAGTTTAAAAAAATAAGGGGAAGATAGGATACAGATTTTTTTTAAAGGCAAAGAAGAAAAATGTTAGATATTGATGTATATACTGTTAAAATACTGTGACGTTAGGAGAATAATCAGCTACCTTCTTTAGGATGGTCAAGAAAAGCCTCTCTGAGAGACCTGTAAGTCGAAATTCAAATGAAGGCAAGGTGTTAGTTGTAAGGAAATAAGGAAGAGCATTTCAAGGAACAGAGCAGCTGGTTCAAAAGTCTAAAAGCAAAAACAAGTTTGGCAAGTTAGAAGAACAAAAAAGGACCAGTTTGACAGGACCATAGGTGGGAGGGAAAGAATCATTTGGAATGTGGTTAAAGGGTTAAATATGGACTAGATTATCTAAATCTTTTTAATTTAGGAAAGAGTTTGGATCTGATGATGGAATGCCATTGAAGGATTTAAATCAGGTTATGGCCTGATCTGAATTAATCTACAAAGCCCATATTGTGTGTTCTGGGTAAAACACATTGAAGGGAGGAAGGATGAAAACCTGTTAGGAGGCTATTGAAAAATCCAGGTTGGGCTAAGTGGCTCAGGCTATGGTTTTAGTAGTAAAAATAGAGAGAAGGGAGTGAAGTTCAGGATATTTTTAGATATGTTTTAAGCAGGATTGTTAGCAAAGGAGAAGAAATTAGTAAGAATATTTCTCAGGTTTGTTTGTTTGTTTGTTTGTTTGTTTGTTTTAGAAAATAAATGTATGGTAGTGTTATTTACCTAAATGGAAAAGACTCAGATATGAGCAGGTTTGGGGAAAAATGAAGTGTTCTGATTTATCATGTTAAGTTTGAGATGCTTATTAGGCTAGGCGTCAAAAAGGAGATGTCTTGCAGGTTGTTGGCTAAGTGAGTTGAGAATCCCAGGAAGAATCAATGCTGGAGGTAAAGATTTGGGAGTCATTGACACATAGATGAGAGGTTAAAATGCACGAGAGTCACAGAGGAAGAGTCCCTAAGAAAGTCACCTAGT
>JAQZBX010000092.1:0-18805 GCA_029593785.1 Cabassous unicinctus | reverse complement strand
AGGATGAGTATTATTTCCCCATTCATTTGGAGAAGATTTCAGGTGCAAATAGGAAAAAAGATGCATAATTCGTTCAATTTTATTTTGAAAATGTAATATATTTATTGACAGCATTTGGGGGAGAAGCTTAATATATTGTTCTAGGCAGACTGATTGATGGCTTCCCAAAGATATCCATCTCCTGTCCCCAGAATCGGTGAAGATATTCCCTTAAATGACACAAGGAAATTTGCAGATATGATTAAGGATACAAACCTTGATATGGGGAAATTATCCAGTTGGGCCCAGTATAATCACATGAATCTTTAAAAGTAGAGAACCTTCCCCTGGTTGTGGTCAGAGAGAGAGATGGGATAATGGAAGCAGAGTCAGAGAGATGCTAAATTGCTGGGTTTGAGCATGGAAGGAAGGGTCAAAGGCCAAGGAAAGCAGGAAGCCTCTAGAAACTAGAAAAGGCAAGGAAACAGATGCTCCCCTAGGGCCTGCAGAAAGAAAGGCAGCCCTACCAATACTTTGATTTTAGCCCAGTGAGATCCATGTCAGACATAAGGTCTACAGAACTGTAAAATAACAATTCTATGTGGTTTTAAGTGGTAATTTATTATAGCAGCAACAACAACCACCAAACATGATACTAATACCAACATAAATTTGTCATTTTTCAGCCCTTTCTTTTTTTGTCTACGCATTTGAAATATTTTTCTTTAAAAAAAAAGTCTAAGGAAATGACTTTATGAAAAAAAATCTCAATTTTAGTTAGAATTTTCAAAAATTCACTCTCAAAAATTTGACAAGTATATTCCTTGAACCCTTGTTATAACATACAATCTGTTTATGTCAAAAAGTCAAATAATGTTTTAAGAAAATAAACCTTTGTTTTCCAGTGACTTATTAACCAAAGCAAAAATATTCAGAGTGTTGCACTATTAGGAGTTCAATAAATATTTATTGAATACGACTTTATGCAATTTCGCTCTAATTGCTGTCATGCAAGTATGCAAATTATAGTTCTCTGTAGAAGACAGGAGGTCAAAGAGAAAAGACTCTATAACCAGTCTGCCTTTTATCTGTTTTATATTTTGGGTACCTATAGAAGAGTTTGCTTAAATAAAAGTTCTGCTGCTGCTTGAAAAATTTGGAAAAGTAGTAGTCTGCATCATCTCAGGTCTATGCAGCCCATTAAGACCTCTGTCAGTCAATTCTGAATAAAAAGCATGGTCAATGGTGCCATCATATTAATTAACACAGATATAAAATTTATCAAATTAGGACTCCCTTTCATAGTACTTAAATGTAAGGTTCACACAAAATGAAAAAAAATAAAAAATGTCTTTGCTATCCTCAGTGTCTAACAGTGTTAAATAACAGAAGTCATTGTTTTTCAAGTTTGTCTATCAGATCACCCATATCATGAGATGCTTCAAATCAAAGAAGTTTCAGAAGTCAGATAAAGTTACAAAAAGCTGCATCCTCATACACCCCTTAGAGCTTCACAACCTCTCAAAAGCTCTGCAATAAAAACAGATATTGAACTTTGTTCAGCATAATATTTCCCAAAGTTATATGATCACCAAATTCTGAGGATGTGGGGAGCATGGTAGGAGGATATTCCATGGCACTGGTGGTGCCACAGAACACATATTCAAAAACGCTTTCCTCAACTTCATTCAGAGAGGAAAAATATTTTCAAACATTGTTATTCTTTGAGTCAAGATAGTTTCACTTTGATCATGCCATTTTTCTTTAAGGAACTTACTTCTTTATTAAAAATGAAGAAGTCACCGTCGTAGTAGTCTATGTCTCTCTCATCGTAAATGTGTGCATACATATGTATGTTGCTTCTCCTCCCGTGGCAGGCTGCTGGCTGTCAATAATGCCTTACTCGCTGTCTTCCTGTACTTGTCTCTGTTTTTTGCCTTGAATCGCCTTAGGTCTTGAGGCACTGTGGGAGCTAACTCTACTCTAAAGGCCAGTTCTCAGCCTTCAGGACACCTAGAAGGATAAACAACCTTAAGTACATCTAGACAGATTAGCTTGGAAATGTGGAAATCTAAATCAGAATAGACATGCCAGGATGCTCTGAGCAGCCTGGCTCTCAAACAAAAGAAGTCCTTCATTCTGTCTGTCTTCTGGTTGGCTCTTCTACCTTGAGCTAACTGAGACATAAAGCCATCCTCTTTCAGACACATACTGGAATAATTTGTCAGAATTGTCATCAAGGTCATAATGGGTGACAAAGCCCTTATGTTCTTTGAATATAGGACCGTTCTAGTCCTTGGAAAGAATTTGTAGTTTGATGAATTTCTTGTTTGAAATTCTGATAAGTAAATCTCTGTTAACTGAGTGATAACTTTGCTGCCTTTTATGGATCCCTTGATTTTAATGAAGTCATTAAATTCATTTTTAAAAGAAGATAAAACCAGATATCAGCCCTGACCTTGAGTGTCTCAGCGACAACCACTTTTCATATAATAGAAAACATAAGTCTGAATGACAATTTTGGTTAATTTTTTCCCTGAAAAACTAATAAGTTAACCCATATATGACTCAGTTCCCTCATCTGTAAAATGAAAAAATTTCTTCAAAGTGCTGTTAAAATTTCTCCTATTCCTAATATTTATGACTAATAAGACATAAACTGTTATATAAATATAGACTTCTATTGATTTCATTGCTGGTAATAATAATAATAAAATAATCCTGTGCACATATGTACCACAAAATTGTATCATATACAGTTTTGTATAACTTGAGACAATGATGAGGCTTTTATGTCAGCAAGTTTGTGAAAGGAAGAAAGAAATCTACTCTGGAGATTAAAACTGAAATAGGAATTCAATTATATACAGAGAGAATTTTGTCAATTGATTCCTTAATTTCCCATTTAATCAACTGCTAATCTCTTAATCTGAACTTCTCAACTTCATAAAAAAGTTTCAAAATTTTAGTATTTTATTTTATTCTAAACATTTTCCCTAGGCATTGTTAACTTGCATTCCATGGAACAAATTTTGTGGTCCTATCATGCAATCATGTTCCTATCTAACCTTAGAGGCAGGTTTTAAAAAGCCACAGATTGAGAGGTAACAGGGTGGGGCTTAAAGACTCCTTCCTGTGATTGTCCTTTCCTAAAAATATCTCAAAGAAGCCCATTGGTCCAGAGCATGGTCTCTAAGCTATTTTATGATGCCCATTCACCTTTCTTCCTAAAAATGAGGTAGGACTTACAGAGTTTCCCCAATTTGCCTATACATGGCATATAATCCACAGCCCTGTTTCAGCTAGTTCACAGACATTTGAAGGAAACAACAAACCGATGGACTGTAAAATCAGCACCCAGATAGACCTGTGCACGGTCTTAGGTATTGCAATGAGTTGGTGAAGGTGAGATCAGGAAAGTTTCCTTGGAAGCTTAAGCTAAGCATTGAAAACTGAGTTTGAATTAACCAGGTAAGCAAGAAGAAGTGTTCCAGACAGAAGAACCAATATATCTCAATGCTCAAAGGCATGAGAAACTGAAAGGAGAATAAGAGAAGACCCTTGGATTGCATGCTAAGGAGTGTGGGTCTTTAGCCAAAGGTGATGGAGTACCACTCTGGGAAAATAACATGATCAGATATATATGTTAGAAGGCTAAGCCACCAGAAGTGTCTGGTGGCTTGCATAGGATGCAATAAAGACACTCAACACTGGACACAGTTGGAGAGATGATGTAAGAATTCAGATAAAGCACTCAAAAGGTCTGAATTTCTTCAAACTCTCATCATTGTCATCATCATTAATAATAGAGAGGATTCACAATGTGGTAGGCACTGTATATCTATTATCTCATTCTATCCACACAATAACCATAGTGCCATTATAATCCCCATTTTACAGCTGGACAAACTGGGTATGTGACTTGCCCTGACAAAGTAGCAATCAGCAAGAATTGAAACACAGATTGTTTCATATCAGAACCTCATGCTTAACTGCACACCACTTTATGTGATTCATCCTGCTTGCACACTGATTGAGAAGCTGTGCTTTGGATAGGGATCTACTGCTTTCTGGTAGAAGGCATGCAGAGGCTGAAGGCTAGAAAGGAAGGAGACTGTGGTGACTCTTTAGTAACCTGGAAGCCTCAGGTAAATAATATTCTCTCCAACTTTATGCAGACAACAGAGAGAAAAGATGATAAATATTAAAAAATATATAGAAGAACATGTTTTGTGACTGATAAATGTTCTTTGATTGAAGAATAAAAGCATCAAACTTTTCATTAGAAGCCTAATTAGACTTCAGGTTAAAAAAAAGTCAGACCTAATCACTTGTTCTCTTTGCTCTTATACCTTTGGACTATTATTTTGTTTTATGTGCTTGATTTTATTCTTAATAGTTGTGTGGTTATATAAGTCTAACTTGCTCCCTTTTGACTAACCCACTCTCTGTGAAAAGGATAATATATTCATATAATTGTATACATTACATTATCAAAATATTGACTAATGAACTTAGTATTTCATTATTCTGAAAAGATATGATGATAATGTTCTATTATAAATGGGTTTTATTTGAGGCGACAGTTTCCAGACCCACTCAATGAAGCAAGAACTTCATTATTTCTGGCAAGGATCCCAGAGAGGATCTCCATAACTCAAAAACTTAAATATCACTTTTGTTCAGGATAAACCATTGTAATACAGCCAAAAATGCTAAAAATACACATACCTCCAAATCAATCTTAGGAACAAGTAAGGGGTGAAGCAGGTAAGAATCTACTTTCCAGTTTCAAATGGTTTAACATTTAGAGTTACCTCCACTTATGCAGAGATAAGACTTTCACCAGGACAAGATATGTAAATCTCCAGCAGTCTACTTTTATTGTACAGGAATTCTTTGCCCTTTTCTAGGTGAAGAATTAATCTCTTCAATGTTTTTTGAAGTGAAGAGCCACAAATTAGATTGAATGAGAATCAAAGAGCAAAGTTAATAATACTCATCTCATTCCTTGCTAATTTAACAAATTAAAAAATAAATAGTGAAGCATAAATAAAACCAAGGTACTAAAGTCTCAAATTATAAAGTTAATACAGATACTGTCTATTGCTACCATGTAACATCTGTGAACTTTAATTTCATGTTGGGTGAAATAAGATTTAAATTTTGTTCTTAAATTATTTTGAAGATAAAGGAAGAAGCTTTGTGCCATGTAATGGACAGTAAGCCCTCTGAAAGCAGATACCATGCTGCAGTCATCATCTTGCATACAGTACTGACCTCACCTGGACATTGTTCAATAAATAAAGGTTGAATGGACAAGTGAACAGAAGAATAATGAATTAAGTAAAAAGGAGAATTTAAACAATAACCTGATAAGTCAGGCAAAATTACTCCTTGTAAAGGAGGAAGGAAATGAGACTCAAAAGCTTCGGTTATTAAAATTAATTGTCCTCTCTAATTGAATTCAGAGAATAATTTGACTTAAATTCACAGGATAATTTCTCTCCAATTACAGACACAATCATCTGATATGGGCACAATGTCAGAGTGAACACTGGGTCATTCTATAACTCCTCAGACTTGGCACTGTTTTATTTGACTTTGTATTCTTTCCCAGCAAATAATTTATTGCCCCTGTTTAGGATTTCTATTTGTCTGTTCATTTCCGTTTCTCTAAGCAATTAATGAGTTAAACAAAATGTCTCTATTTTGATTAGACAAAATAAAATTTAATTAAATTATGTTTTAGTCCTGATTAACAACTTAGCAATATTAAAGGTTTTAAAACATTTGCTAAACTAGCATGAGACCTACCTTATTTTGTTTTATTTTCTTGACATTTAAAGAGGCAGCTCTCCTCTCTCTTACTGACTTATATCCATACTGTTTATTTAATAGTCTGGATAATAAATCTGTGATAATTTTATTCTACATTTATAATACATATTTTTTTCTTATCTGAAAAAAGAAAGAAAAATAAAATCAATCACCAAAGGGAATGAAGAATAAGTATTGCAAAAAAATACAAAATAGTACTATGTAAGAACATAGGTCAGGAAATGACCTAAAAAGATATTAGAGCTTTAAATTAAAAAAAAAAAAAATTCAAAGACCTTCTCCTGCTGTGATTCTAAAAACTTTACGAAATATTTGTCCTTATTACTAACTCTTGTAACTTTCATGGTTGTATAGTTTTTAATTATTTCACAGCTTGATATGAACTTAATTCTCTAGAGGCAAATACTTACGAGTCCATTTGTATTACTTTTCACCCAGGATTTACTTTGAAAAAATAACTGAATAAAGCATATTTGTACATCATTTTATCTAAACAAATGTCCTGGGTATTTTTACAAACTCCCAAAATCCGGGTTTTCAAAAGCCAAACAAAAGGAACATAACATTCCCACTGTGTTCAAGTAATTTTAATCACCTGCTGCAGTTTGACTCATACAAACTTAATGTTTATTTTTTATTAGTACACTTGGTTCAGAAAAGTTCAATCAATTATTGTCTTTGAAGTAGCCAACATTATGAGGCAAAGTTTAGCTTACCTTAAAAGGGATTTCTTTCCATAAAGTCTTTTCAACACGACCTCAGTACTTCTGTCAACAGCAACACGGAGACTCCCTCCTCCCCTTCCTCTTCTCTAAGATCCAATGGGTTGATGGTTTCCCACTCAGTCTGTGATAAAGGCGGCGGAAGACTCTCAGCATTTGTCTTCACTCCTGATGCCACACACCTTTTCTTGGCACTCCATCTGGTCCCAGGGGAAAATTCCTGCAGAAATTTTCTTCTCTGTAATCTCCTGACAGATGGCTCTGCTGGCAAGAAACTTGACTCTTTGGAGAGCTTTAATAGCCTTTTATTCTCCCCGTGTTGCTTCCTCACAGGTTTTATTTCTTAATTGCACATTGGTTGGTGCACATGTCCTAACAGGCCAGAGCATCATTGCCCTTTTGCAGGAATCCTAGTTCATGTTTTTCTGCTTTTGATTTCTATAAATTTAAAAATCTAGTTTCCTTTTAATGTCTCATTATTTTACTAAATCCTATACCCAGAGGCAATTGGGGAAAAGCTCAATTATTTACTTTAAAGTGCAAACTGAGTAAATACTGAACTGTTCAACTACAAATAAAATTATTTTATATGGGCATTGATAAAGTTCTAAACCAGAAACCAACATTTCACAAGTACCACTTTGTTTGACATAAGATGTGTTCTTCTGCTAAATGCCTTTGCTATGTAGTTTCCTTCTCTCTCTCTCTCTCTCTCTCTCTCTCTCTCTCTCTCTCTCCATGGTCTTTCAGGGGAAATAAAATAGAAACATACCCTAAAACAAGAGGCTCAGTTGTCTTCTAGATGATATTACTTAAGTTAGTAAAGAGAATACTCACTTATCTAATCATTCGTCTTCATCTTTAAATGTGGTAAAACTAAGGATGATCCATAAAAGGGATATTAAATTTAAAAGCCCATAAATGTAGGCAAGGGATTGAATCCAAGCATAAGATAAAATAAGGAGCGGTGGGAACCATGGCCAAATAAGCATGCATGACCATTTATTTATAAAGGACAACTGCTGCTCATCTCCAGCTAGTCACTGCTTGGTGGGAACAGAAGCTCTGCCTTGTGAGATCTATTTGTTTTTCAAGAGAATCCCCATTTCTGGATTTTTACTTGGCGAATCTCACGCATTTTAAATGTTGTGGAACACTATGGGAACTACATCCGGCACTCGTGTTCCAGCCCCAGTTTGAGCTCTGCCACATTTTGACTTTTGATTTTGAAAATAACAAAAATGAAGGAATGCAAATGCCAATACACTACCCTTTGTTAATTGTGAGACCCTGAGCTCTCTTCTCATATGTGAAAATAATAATAATAATATAGACCAGTGAAGTCAAATGAAGAAACATAATCCTTAATAAAGACCTTAGGGAAAGCATTAGCCAAGAAACAAGTAACTAGTGTGGTCAAAGTCTAGCTTTGATTTCAGTTCTCAAATCTGGAAGAGAAGGACAAGGTTTACTTTAAAAAGAATAAAGTAAGTCTATGAGGAAAGAATAAGAAATTTTCTTTCATTTTTATCTGGATTTCTTGCTCTCTGCCTAGTATTAATCTATAATTTTTTCTACTTACACAAGGAAGCTAAATGCAGAAAAAAGCAAATTTTTAATGCTCATGATTTCATTACTAGTAAAATTTCACTTTGTAAACTCTGAAATTGTGTGCATATATTTATATGTATGCACATGAACTTATAGATATGTACAATTTTACCTACACATAGCTTTACATTGTGTGCATATTTTAATTTCATCAAAATTGTATACTGCATATATTATTTGATAAGCTGTTTTTTCACTCAATACTAAATACATTATCAACTTTTCCCCATTTGAATAAATAATCTTCCACAATGTTAATTTTTGATGGCTATGTAGTATCCCTTTGTTTGGCTATAGCAAACTTTACCTGGCCAATCCCCAAATGCCTGGTAGGTTTTTCAAATTTTTCCTTTACAATTAATTGTCTGTAATTAACAAGTGAACATTTATCCTTGTGCACATCTATTATATCTTAATGTGTCAAAATATATGCACATTTCCTTGAAAAAGTTTGTGCTATTTACAACCTTACAAGTGTAATAAGTGTACTTGTTTCCCTGAATTTTCAACAAAATTGGGTATCATCATCATCAGCAATTACTTTAGATGGACAAGAGACCATGTAATATTTTTCTTACCAAATCAATTTTACTGATATATATTAATAAAGCATAAATCTATCCAAAGTGTACAATCAATGGTATTCTATGTGATCACGTATTTGTGCATTCATCACTTCAATCATTCTTAAAGCACTTTCATTATTCCAATTTATTCCAATAATAATAAACAAAAAGCAAACAACCAAAATTAATCACTTCTCAATCTCTCTATGCTTCCCCTGCCATACATAGCTGCTATTCTTATCCTTTTCTCTAGTATATTTACATTTATATTTTGTAAAAACAGTCTTATATATGCAATGTCACCCATATTCATGTTTTACATGAGGTTTTACTATATTATAGAGTCCCATGTTACAGTTTTTAGCTTTCTTTCTAGTAATGCACACGACCTTAGACTTTCCCTTTCAACCACTGTCATACCCATACAATAGTACTGCTAGTTACAAATACCATGATATGCTTTAACCATTTCTATTCATTTCCAAAGATTAGATCATGTAATATTTTAAACCTTAAAAAACAAAGCCTCATTTTCAGGTCTACCAGCTGAATTACCATCTTCTTTAATGTTTTTCTTCTGATTGGCAGGACAAGTTTATCTAGCACTTTCTGAGTCAGCAAACTCTAATAGGGATGGTAAGAACCATTCAGGGAGATGTTTGTGGTCTGACACCTACCAACAGCTCTGGCCCTTTCCCTCTTGAGATCTCAGATTCATGGTACTGATGTTTGATACAATGATATTTATTAGGATGGGGAAGTGGGTGGATTGGTCAGCTGGTAATCTCTTCAAGGAATAGACTTTAAAAATCAATGACAGATTGTGGCATAGATGTAACACCAAGAGAAATCCAGCACTGAGACTCATGCCCACTGCAGCCTTACTGGGCAATGCAAGTGCTATTCTGGATAAAAATGCCCTCCTAAAAGGCATGATTTTGGAAGGACCTGCTTCATTCAGTAGCTGCCACACATAAGGTCCTTTGTATTCTGGAGCTACTTGATTTCTTCTCTGAAAGAATTCAATCTTCTCCTGAGAGAAGTGACTCCTCTCAATGGACCATGAATTCACTGAGTGATACTGGACAAGTAACTTAATCTTGCTGTATTTCGGTTTTCAATCTGTAAATGGGAATGATATAATAATAGTACTAGGCCACAGCATTGCTTAAAGATTAAATATAAAGTGCTTAGAAGAATGTCTGGCATAAACAAGATCTACATAAAATTTTCTTGTTATTGTTATCACCATGGTACTCTGTTATATTCTACTCTAGTTTCACAAACTTGACTATACTATAATAATTTATATTTTTTATGTATCCCCCAAAGATTAATTCCTTGGGATCAAGGTCTATGCTTTCATTCATTTTTATGTCACTCAGAATCTACCAAAATTTCCTGAAAATATTAGCTCCTGAATAAATATTTCTCTAATGGTAGATGGATAAGTGGTTGGAAAAATATAATATATTTTTCAGCCAAATCACTAGGCTGAATTTTTTTGTGTCCTAGTTCCTTGACCTAACAGCATGTTTCACTCTTTAACTGGTTGTGCAGTACTAAATAAATATATACCTTCTGGTTGACTTGGAACCAACAAAGCTTACACAGAAAGTCAATAATCATATTGACTAGCCATAGAAAAGGTGTTCGTTGTCTTATGTCTATTTCCACCATTTAAGGTCTGTTTATCACAGGAGACACATAGCATGATAACTGATACTACAGAATAAACAAGATCTTGGTCTTCAACTTAAGGGAAGTAAATTTAATTTTTGTGTAAAAGATCATGATCTTTCTTCTCAATAAGAGCATTGTTGAAATGTGATCATTAGGGGATAAAGCTGCTGTCTGTAAAGCAGATATCAGTGTGAAGGTGGAAGCATATGTCCTAAACAATTTATTTATTGTGCTCCAGAGACCTATGGAAATGCTGAAGGCAAAAAGAATTCTGTTTTGTGGTGCAGATTAATTGTAGAACACTTTTGAAGATTTAAGAAATTACCTTTTGATGCTTCCTTCTTTTAATCTGGGTGAGTACTGTTTTTTGCTTGCTTGTTTGTTTGTTTGTTTGTTTCACCACATATTAGTATTTCTTACTTACTACAGAGATATCATTAATTGAAAAACAGCTCATTCTGCCATGATTCCCAAAATGACACACTGTCTTAGCAATGTCCTTTCACACAATTCAACCTATTCTCAACTGAAACAAACATCAATAATTCTGCCCTGCATATAAGGCAGAAAACAAAATTCAGTGTAACTGTACCCTCATTGTAGAAAGGCTATAGTGATGTTCTAAAATATAACTGGATGCTACATATATGTAAATTATATGCTTACAAATAAAAGGGGATAAAAGATTTTAGCCAGATTGTCTCTTAAGAGAGTGTTGGAAACCTGTGGAAAGAGTGAATAAGTAATTATCAGAGGTGGCTTATATGCCCAGAAAATTGTCAGACCATTTGTTTTCCTATATGTCCTAAAAGTTAAGTCAATTTTTATTTAATCTTCTATTAAATGTCAGGCAAAAGGAATTTTTTCATTGAGATTTCAATAGAATTAGAAAATGTTAGATCTGGAAAATAACTTAGAGATTATCTGATTCAATTTTCCCCTTTTTACAGATGAAGGAGGGTAAGAACTAAAGTTATTAAGCAACCTATACAAAATTATAGTTATTAACTCACACAGCCACAACTCAACCCAAGTTCAGTGCATTCTGTAAAATAAAAAAATTATTTCTGTGTACAAACATAAGCTGCAATTCCTGTAGAACTGAGAACCTCAATTAATTAAGATCTAAACTTGACCTAGACCCAACATTTCATTACAAACCCCATAGAAAATCATATGTCATCCCAATACCCTCTATGGGTCCACCTTCCACAGTATGTCAATTGGAAAGGGATGACTGCATTTGAATTGGAAATAAATCAATAATGAACACACTCTCAGTCAAGACTAGCATACAGCTATTTATTAAAGTTTTGAAATAATTCTATACTAGCTTCAGTCACCCAATGCACCCCTTGCTGTCCAAGCCTCCTAATTCCTTCCACTGGGACCCAGCCTTCCAATAATTTAGCATGCAAGATGTTAAATATTGGTGTAACAGAGGTCTCCAAGGCCCACCTCTTCTTTAAGACCAGTTTCCACTATGATTGGTTGGTACCCATGATTATTAAATATTTTAATATTACTACTGGATATGCTCCCTCTTTTTCCCTTCTGAAAATGCTGAATAGCAGAATAAGCATATGTACCCCAGAAAAACATGTTCTTAAATTTAATCCATCCCTGTGCATGTGAACTCATTTTAAGTAGGACCTTTCGTTAATTTTTTTTTTTTATTTTAAAAGAGCTTTAGATTACATAAATGTTACCTAAGAAATATAGAGGATTCCCATATGCCCCACCCCCATTCTGTCCCATACTTTCTCACGTTAACAACATCCTTCATTAGTGTGGTAAATTTATTACAATTTATGAACACATAAATTGTCCACTAATGGTGGACTATAGTTTGCATTATAGTTATACTCTATCCCACACAATCTTGTTAGTTATGGCAAAATATATAATGGCCTGTATCCATCATTGCCTTGTCATGTTAGACAATTCCAATGTCACAAAAATGGCCCCGTATTACACCTATTCTTCCCTTTCCCTCCCTTCAGAACCTCTGGTGGCCGTTGCCTTTATATCAATAATAAAAGTTCTTCCATTGCTAGAATAATAATAGGTCTATAATAGAATAATAAGTCTATTTTAATCCATTGTTCATTCCCCAATCTTGAGGATTTGAGGATGGTGATGCCCACTCTATTTCTAATTGAGAAGAGGCTTAGGTCTCATGGGGCAGATGGATGGAACTATCTTGCTTGCAGTTGCAGACACTCTCTGTTCCTTGGAATGGGCATTGTCCATAATCATCGCCTTGTTAGTTGTCCTAGGTGAGTCCAATGACCTGGAGAATAGGTGTTGCAACTCTGCTGAGATTCAGAGCTCAACTGGAATATGAACCAACAAATGATTTAAGTCTCTGGGACATATATTTAACAAGTATAGTGCTAATTATAGGTTTGAAAAAAAGGGGCAGAAAAGCCATGTGTAGGGAAACTACAAATGAGTCTAACTCTGTTATACAGGGGAGCATAAATTCCAGAGTAAGTCCCAATGACAGACTGCTGAATTCCTGAGCTTGTCTGCTCTGCTTATATTGTCTGGATATCTCTAGAGCCCTCAGGAGCCTGCTGTTTCAGGCACTGTTTACTGTGGCAGTCAATGATATCCTGCTGAAACATGCATAAATGTAACCTCTGGAATGAACTGCCAACTCACTTTTGAAATCTCTTAACCATAGAGACTCATTTGTATTTAATATTTCCCCCTTTTGGTCAAGGTCTTTATCCAGATGCATTGCTAGTGGATACTTGGTAATAATACCTCAGTGCCAGGGAGGCGTATCCCCAGGAGTCATGTCTCATGCCTGGGGGAAGGTAGTGCATTTATATGCTTAGAGTTTATATTGGCTTAGAGAAAGGTCACATTTGAGCAACAAGGAGGCTTTCAGGAGGTAACTCTTAGGCAATATATAATACTAGGCTAAGTTTCAATTTCACAAGAAAATGTTCATAAGTATAATGATCAATATCAAGGGCCTGGCTTAATGGTCTGTCTTCCTTCACTAGACACTGCCCTTGTACTTGGGGGATTCTTGCCATTTTATTAGAGAATGTAGCAGAACTCCCCAGGATGGGAATTCAATATTCTTTCAATTACTGTGAGGGTATCCACCACCAAGAAAACACCCCATGAGTGCTTGAACATATTCATATGCCTTAGAGGCATGCCCCAGATGCATCCCTCCCTATACTTCCCCTATCACAGACACCCCACATCAGTGATCCTCCCCTGCCAAAGTCGTGACCCTTCTGTGGTCCAAAACTTCTTCAAAAATGAAGCCAATAAAATAACTAAATAAAATTAATAAGAAAATGAAATAATAATAGCTTTAAAAATAACAAATAAAATATTTAAAATTTTTCAATTGAAATAATATAAAAAAATTTTTGGACATTGTGCCTTTCATCACTGTAAGATCTTTTGTCTTGTATGTACAGTAACAATTTCTTCCATATATTTCCCCAGTATCTTATTTTTTCCATTTTATCTTCAAAGAAGCTTTAGTTTGCAGAAAAGTCACATAGACATATAGGGGAATCCCCCACTCCCCAAGCCCTCCCCCTTTTCCATTCTCCTCTATTAATAACATTTTTTTCACTTCAGTTAAGACATGGTCCAGGATAGGCCTTAATCTTATTACTGGAGTCCTTTATAAAGAGAATGAAATGCAAAGAGAGAGAAAGCCACAGAAGCAAGAAGTTGAAATCAATGCAACCTGGAAGAAAAAGGAGAGACCAGCAGATGCCACAGTGTGCTTGGCTTTGTGACAGAAGAGCCAAGGGTCATTGGAAGCTGGTTTTTGGGAAGAAAGCATCACCTTGATGATACCTTGATCTGTACATTTTCCAGGCCTGATACTGTGAGTAAATAAATTCCCATAGTTTACCCTAGCTCATTTCATGGTATTTGCTTTGAGCAGCCTAGGAAACAGAAACAAGCAGCAAGTTTCATTCAGGTAGCATAATATATCCCTGTTTATCTGAAGCTAACCTAGGTATAATCAATAAGGGTTATTCAACATATTAGTAAGAATCATATGTTTAAATATCAAATGATTCCATTGAAAAGTCAGCTCAAGTACTACCCTGAAGACATCTAGCATAACTATTGAAAGATTAAGAGACATTTTTCTAAATAACACTCAAGACCAAAGAGTCTAAAGTTTCCACTACAAATCACTTTCTTGTGAGCCCAACTTAAGAGTTTTCAAAGGGTGGGCTAGAATCCAACTTCTGGCTCAAAATTGTCGGTACACCCTTTGAAAATCTGGACCATCAAATAGAAGAAGCATTTAATTTAACAAACATTTGAAACTTATGATGGAAAATAGTCAATGAATACCCTCACCCCCTGAAAAATGAAGATGAAAGTTGAACCAAGTTAGTGGTGGAGATTAGATAGAAAAAGGAAATTAGACTATAACAAAATATCACATAAAAGGCAAACAAGCACAAAACAAATAAAATAATGCATAACAGGAAACGATCTGAACCAATACAAACAACTGCAAAGGGTCTTATTGGCAGACTTTCAGACACAGATTGTGAGGAGGACAGAAACATTTAATTGTTGAGTAATACTTCTTAAATGATGTTTTACCTCAAGAAAATCATATCAGTGAAGAATGTGAAAATGGTTGGGCAGCTGCGTCCACCCCTTCTAACCAAAGCCCAGCTGCAAGAAGAAAAGCCAGAAAGAGAGAGGAGACAAAGAATAATGAATGAGAGGATGAAATCTAGTAAAAAAGAGAAATTAAAATGAGACAGTGAAAAATTAAGCTTCAACTCAGAAATATAAGACAGAAAAATGCTTTAAACAAAGTGTAGTTAATGAAATTTAAAATGTTTTTAAACTCAACAATTGAAAACAATCTTTCTGAAACTCATTTGTAAGACAAGCAGATACTTAAAATTCTTGTCCCAGTGGTAGGATGACTAAAGATAGCACTATGCACTCACCAAGGGGTACTCCTTGGTTGCCAAGAGCTTTTATAAAGTGGACATAACTGAGAGAATTGGTAAATATTTGGCTATTTTTCTCTGCTATATTACTGAAACAAACTACAACATCTCCATAATTTGTTCTCTGATATTGCTAAAAGAGAAACACATGATTTTATCACTGGAAAGCAGATAGAAAATTCTGTATTGAAATTATGACAGTGCTCCAAGTCCTTACAATGTTACAGGAAACAAAAGTAGTGGCTTTGAGGTGGGGAGTCAAGCGAACCTGCAACGCTTCTGTCTTTGAGACCCCCAGATCCAGGTTTCCCGGGGCGAGCGGTGGGTGAGTGTCCATCTTTCAGCAGCCTGGTGATGCAACGCGGACAGTTGGGTGGGAGGGAGTGGGAGGCCGTGGATACTCCCATTTTAGCAGCATATTCTTTGAGGTTCTCAGTTTTTGATTTTGAGTCACTGGTCGCACGGTGTTTTGAAATTTAATAAACTCATAAAATGGTAGGAGCCCCGGATTGGTGGAGGGGGGCGGGGGGAAGTAGACTAAGAGTGACAATTGAGCTCAGTAGACTAGCACAGTTTTCAGACTACCTATATTTGAAACCCACTCTGCCATTCTTAACTTTTTACCCATGGGGAAGGTAGTTAACTTCTTTCGGTTTACTCATAATTAAAAATGAGAATAATAGGAATAATCGTGATGTCAAACATAGGATTGTTGTGAAAATTAAATGAGCTAACCTATAAAACTCTTAGTAGAGTGTTTGTAAGTGTTCAATAAATTATAACCCTCATTGAATGACCTCTGTGGCACTACTACCAGAAGGTCTGCTTTGGTTTAATATTTAAGGGCTTTCTTGATACCACATATAATATGTTTAGTAAGTCAATAGCTATTAGATAACCTAAGACCATGTCTACAATCAGTCAATAAATAAATGTGTTGAGCACTTTCCCTGTGCTCGACACTGCAATGTAAAAGATGTAGACACTAATGAAAAGCAGCTTATTAAGTAAAGCAATCTGTGACCAATTCCAGAAAGTAAATTTTTCATTAAGGTGAATTGTACAAAAATATCAGTATAACAGATGTCAAAATCCAGGGAAATCACCACCAAGAACTGGAATATTTGGAGAAGCCCTCAGAAGGAAGGAGAAAATAAAGTAAGCCTTGAAGGATATGTATGATCAAGACTGGCATAGAACAAAATGAGATGCTTCCATTTAAAGGAAGTGATGTCAGTAGGATTATGGATGAATAGGGAGTATATTTGAGATGGGCCTGATTAAATTGAACAGAGCTTTTTGGAGAAAAATGGTAATGGGTTTGTTTTGTAGAGTTAGAGAAGATTGTGGAGGACCTCAAAAACCAGACAAGTTTTGACTATAAACAGAATAAAATAAGGATTGTGTGTTACAAAGTGAAGTGATGAAAAAGTGCAACATAAGGACTGTACTTGTTGAGCTATACAGGCAGAACAATATCAGGAGAGAGTAGTGTAAGTAGTCTTGGAAAATACTGCAGTTATCTAGGTATAACATGTTGATGTAGTAACCTAGTACAAGGAAAAAGAGATGGAAATGAGTGAAATAGGAGTTGCTTGTGCATTTTGAGAATAGGAATAATATGATATAACTTATCTCAAAAGGTCATTCTCTTAGGTTGAGAATAAACTTAGAGGGTCAAGAAGGGGACATGGGAACTAGGTTAGACATCATTTCAGTAATTCAGGAAATAAATCTCAATGGCTTGAATCCAGCATGAAAGGAAGTGATAAGAAGTAAATATAATCAATGTATCATGGGTGGTTCCAAGATGGCAGAGTAGAGTGCGGTGAGAACCACTCACCTTCCAGTAGTGGCAGGAAAACAGGAGGACTTGCTGGTTCAGGGGAAGCAGTGGGGGAATGGCGCAGAAGGCTCACGTGGGCAGCCCCACTGGTATTGGGGGGAAGCTGCAGGAGAGCAGCAGGGGTGAAGCGAGGGCAGCCCATGAGTGGCACAGGAGTATGGCCTTGAGGGTGGCCTTGTTAAGTGCATGGAGAAGGAGCTTGGATAACCCATAAGGGAGGTCTCACTGGGCATAAGCTGGCACAGGCAGGCGCAGGGGACCACCAGATGGCAATGCCAGGGTATTACAGTACAACATCAAAAAAGGAGTAGGATGGGGAGATTGAAGGAATCTGCCCCCAGAGGAACTGACTTTTGGAACTTGTCTGCATCCTCTTCATGGATCCCTTGGTCCAGTTGTGATCAAACACAAGGAAATTCTAAAGAACTAGAACAAGCTGAAAAAAAAAGAAGAACCCAATCACAAAGCCAAACATCAAGAAAACTCTAGACAAGAGGGAAACTGACTGTCAGAGTAAACGCATCAAGTTAAACATATGCCTAGACACCAGCAAAAAACATAAGCCATACAAATAAACTGGAAAATATGGTCCAATCAAAGGAACTAACTAATAAGTTGGAGGAGACATAGAATTTGGAACATATGTTGTCTACAAAAGACTGAACTTAGACCCAGGGACATAAATAAGCTGAAAGTGAAATGTTGGAAAACAATATTCCACCCAAACAATAACCACAAAAGAACTGGGGTAGCTATACTAATATCAAACAAAATAGACATTAAATTCAAAATGATTATGAGACAAAGAAGGACACTATATATTAATAAGATGTGCAATTTACCAAGGAGAAAGAACAATCATAAATATGTTTGGTGCACCTAACCAGGGTGCACCAAAATACATGGGGCAAACACTGGTAAAACTAAGTAGAGGAATAAAAACCACTACACTAATAGTGGGGGACTTCAATACACCACTCCTCAGGAAAAGAATCAACATCTAGACAGAGGATCAATAAGGAAAGAGAGATCTTGAAAACAATGATAAATGAACTAGACCTAACAGACGTATATAGAACATTATACCCCAAAAGCAGAAGCTATACATTCTTCTCAAGTGTTTATGGATCTTTCTCCAGGGAAGACCACATATTAGGTCATAGAACAAGTCACAATGAATTTAGAAAAATTGAAATTATTAAAGCACTTTTTCTGACCGAGTGGAATGAAGCTGAAAATAGATATAGGGGGAAGCGGATGTGGCTCAAGCAGTTGAGCGTCTGCTTCCCACATAGGAGGTCCCAGGTTCAGTCCCCAGTGCCTCCTAAAAACAAATAAACAAACAAGAAGCAAACAAATGAAAAACCAACTCAGGGGAGCCAATGTGGCTCAGTGGTTGAGCACCAGCTTCCCACATATGAGGGCCAGGGATCATTCCCCAGCCCTGGTACCATAAAGAAATTTTTAAAAAATAAATAAAGTGTGGATAACTGGAAAATTCACAAATCAATGGAGGTTAAACTACACACTCCTAAACAATCAGTGGGTCAAAGAAGAAATTGCAAGAGAAATCAGCAAACACAT